>JMFS01023549.1:0-15324 GCA_000699545.1 Podiceps cristatus | reverse complement strand
GCCTTGTTGAACTTCATGCAGTTGACCTCATATATTAAGTTGTGGGGGGGTTTTTCCTACTACCAAAATATTATTTGTAGAAAGAGGGATCAGCAAGGCTTTTGACTTAAAAGCATCATAACCACTTCCAGAATTTGCAGTCAGATTCCAAACATTCCCATCTTTCTCCTCTGCAGACAGAAAATGAGCACTTGGTAAGGCCTGCAATACATAGGTTTTGCTTGGTCTTCTCTCCGGATCCCAGTAATGTCTATTTTTAAAATCTATCTAGTGAAAGAGACTTTTACTAATGGTCTTCAAGCTTGTATTATATTTTCCATTCATAACTAGTCCAGTTTTTACATTACAGAAGTATTTTCCTGGGGTACTTTTTCACATTTTTGCAATACTTCATCATTTGTGGGTTTTTTTTCAGTACTGTTTAAATTTCAGTACCTCTGCTTGCTTGATGTCTTGTACTGCCCTGAGAATGCAAAACCTGTTCCGTGTATGTACTTTCTTTTTCACAATGTTACCTGTAAACTCTGACCACATTTTCTTAGCTGTTTGGCTTTATATCACTTTCTTTTGAACTAACATCCATTTTGTTACTTGGTTTTTACTTTACTGTTTCACTGCTCTGAATGTACCAAATACAGAAGGTCCCTCTTTACATTTAATACTTTTCTTACCCTGCATGTTACATACAAAAATAATGTATGACCAAATATACAGAGACCGGAGACATCTCCCTCACCTTCCTTTATACTTCCCAAACAGGACAGACAGTGTATCGGTTTTAAGTTCTCTTCTCCCTGATCCAAGGGCTGTAACATCATCAGGCATTGAGTAATTTTCGTATGGGTTTTATTGTAATACTTTGAAGCAATATTATATAAGAAGGGTACAAAGGATATGGAGGTTTTCATCACACTTTAACTCACATGGTTTTTGTACTCTTGACATATGCTGATTTGCACTGAAGTCTCACTTTTATTCAAATTCCTACCCTTAAATCTTTGGTGGAGTGAAAGAAGAAAGTTCGATGAAATAATGGATGAGACTTACAAAACCTCCCAATGGACAGCTGGTAAATTCCTAACTTACTGTTTATGTTGAGTCTGTAGTTAAGATTTTTGTCTTCTCCCTGCTCTCGTCTAAAGCTAAATTCTGTGAGAGCATTTCTTACTGCTTCAGAAGGAGAGTGCTGCATAGCTAGGCGGTAAAAGACTGACTCAGCCTCTGACCTCAGGTTGTAATCCAAACCAGAACTGGATGCCAGGGCGGTAATGAATTAGTCTGCATGATCCCAAATTGGGCTCAGAAGCACATATCAACCACAAATTTGTGTGTGGCAATGAGCATAAAGCTGAGAGAGTTCCGTTAAGAACAGATGATTCCCCCTCAAAACTGGCAGAATCAGTAGGAGAAAAGGCAAGAAATGGTCTGAATAGATTTCACAAAGGAGCCGGCTCTCTTGTTTTGGTCTGTTAAACAGCTGCAACATTTTTGGCTCTCTGCTGCCATTGAGATCTAAGTCCAGTGATCTTGACAGAATACCAATACAAATGTACAGAGTCCTTTCCCTTTTTGAAACCCTCACTTGTTCATACCTAGCTAAAAGAATAAAATGCAAAAAGAAGAGTGCACCACCAGCCAGGAACATGTGCCTAAGGAGGACCTCTTCAAATCTTGGTAGTGATGAGAAAAGCTTTTTAATAACTGTAGAGCACACCTTGAGAGTGTTCTTGAACCCCATTATAAAAACAAATATGACAACCAAAAAAGGAAGAAAAAGAGCCCAGAACAATCAGGAAATAGTACCCAAGATATTTATCCTGATTTCCACCTGAAACAGCAGAATACTCATACATTGAGCTGAATCCCTGAACAAGTCAGCATTATTCACTGCTGAAAGTTAGGTCAATGAGGATAATAAAGTCGCCTTTAATTCTTGATTGAAAACATTTTCTCTATAGGTCTTCTAATACCTCCTCTTTTAGTACCTTCCAAGAAAAATAACGGGAAAAAATGCAGGTTTCAATTTCTTACCAAGGTAGAAAGCTTAGCAATATTCCAGCTACCTGTAACAGTAAAAGATCAGCATATATATCCTTGCCCATCTTTTCTCTCTACAAATCCATTAAAATGCCTGTCCTGCCAGAAGATCTATTGTAGAAGACAGCTCAAGCCTCCAGTTCTGCTCTCTGTATTTGGGACTTGATTTTAAAAAGCTGAAATAAACACCACTGATTCTCTCAGTAAAAGCTTGGCAGGTTCCCCAAATGAATTTTGTGAAGGAAATCTGTGGAGTGCAGCTTTGCCTTGAGATACGTAACCTTAAGTCAAGAGAACCTTCAGAGGTTCCCCCTGATCCCACAGAAGGCTAAAACAGGTAGTGTAATGATATTTGAGTCTAGCGGAAAACAACTGCTGTTGTTCAGCTTCTTCTGCAGCCTTTTGGTGAGTGCCTGGAGATGATGTAAAATGGATACAAACAGAGGACTACTTAGATGCCAACAGACCAGTATAAGAAGTTCTACATCTGTTGTCAGGAATTCAAATATTCTGTCATCTTTGTAACATTTTGTTAAAAAATAATCAAAAATAGGACCCCAGCTTGGGACCCTAACAAGAGTAAATCATCATTATTAATGATATAAACCATCTCAAATCCAAACTAGTGTGGGCATTAACCCTGTGTTATGGCAGTAACACCACAGAAACTCTGCCTGTGCCTAAGGCTCTAAGTCAACCACGGACAAACGAAAACTCCTCTACCCACTGCAGCCCATTCAGAAGGATACAAAAAGTTGTGAAGCTGGAAGATTTTGTCTTCTGGCTATTATTTGCTCTTGCTTTTGATAGTTATGTTTTTTTCAGTGCTCCAAGCAGCCTAAAGCTTAATGAAAACCCTCCTTCAATAGTAAGATCTTCAGTTTGCTGAAGTTCATAAGCACATGCTTTAGCCTTATGTAGGGGATACAAGACTTAAGAACACAGGTACATTTAAGTATGTTTTGACATTCATGAGTGGTCTACTGAGTTCTGGTGCTACAGAGCCACAGCACATGATCTTACCAACTACAGAGCACATTCATAGGGAGAAAGTGCTTCCTGCACTTCAGGTATTCATTCTACAAAACCAGGATTGATTTCAGCATAAAAGCTTTTTAAATTGTAGGATAGCAATTTAACAAGACAAGATTATCCACAAATAGTCAAGCAGTTCCAGTAAAGCAAAAATAACAATAATTTACTGTTCTTATAGCTTTGTAATTAGTCACTATCTACTTACCTCCCAATACAGGAAAGATCAAAAAAGAGCTATCAAAAAAAAAAAAAAAAAAAAAAAAAAAAAGTCTCTGTAATACTAACCTTTTAAAATCAGTAGAATTTTTCAAAGATCAGTCTGTGGTTACTGGAACCTTTTGCTTTCAGATCTCCTTAGATTGTTAAGCTCTGACTCTGTAAAAGTACAATTTCACTTCAATAAGAAGTACAGCTTTAATAGATCAGTTTCTGCTCACTCTTTTAGCCATTGACTGTCACTGATCTATGCAGTACAGCATACACTTAATGCAAATGTAAACAACATTAAAAATGACCCTTTCCACATTGAAGTAATGCCCAGAGTGGACACACAACATTAGTTTTTATGGCTGTAAACACACACACACATACACAGTCAATGGCTTTGAATCACTTGAAATGGTAGAATGCTTTTAATTCATGATATTTTAAAGAGCATTAAAATATCCTAGAGAGTAAGTTCTGTGTCTCATCCATAAAAGGCTGGATGAATCACTAAACAGTACAGTGCTCACTTTGTGAATTACAGAGCTTAGACACCAATGACTCAGTAATACGTATCTACTGTATTTCTAGCCTAAAACTACATATTAGGGAGTTAGCAATTTCCTCAACTGTAATGAAATGTCACCACATTATGCCACCCCTTAGATATCAGCATAGAAACATGTTCCAGCATTCTTTGCCCTCCACATTTACAGACTATTTTACTGGTGTGTACTCCACAGTCCTGCTTTACAATTAGCAATAATAATACATCAGCAAGTACAGCAGCGCTGTATGACCTGATACACAGAGCTCTGGACCATTTATAACATGCTGCTACTTACCTCTGAACAGGCTGCAATTCTGCTTTTCCTTGTAGTGTAGCTCGATCTCCCATTAGACTCATGCTCTTCTATCAAGAGGTAATAGAGTTTTTCCAGTGATGTGAGCAACTCTCCTATTTTGGTGGCGGGTCTTTTCTGAGGAGGATGGTATCTGGCCATCTGTGCCTGCACTGATGGGTGTTTCTTGTTAGGGCCTTGTTATTTTTAGAGATGTATAAACCCCACATTTAAGAACGCTGCAACCTGCAAAAGGAAACAGCTAGATGGAAGGGGTTTAAGCTCTGCGTGATCAATTTCCTGATAGCATCTCTTCAACCCCATGTAATTTCTTTTGCTTTTCATCCTACAATGTATTTTCGTATGTCTTTCTGAAGTCAGGGATTAAGTGCAATCTCATAGTTGATGCATTTTGGGACTCAAGGAATAAGTCCCATCATTGTTATGGAGGTTTAGTACAGCAGCTGGAGAGAAGGCTGTAAGCTTATGGGCAAGCTGTCAAGCTGGAGGAGTATGAGGGCGACAACAAAATGTTTGGATGAAGAGTGATTTTATTCCTGTCTCTGTTTTCAAACCAGATTTCCAAAGTAAGAGCTTGAACCAAGGAGCATGTAAACAGCTACACTCTGTCCCTTCGTCTAGGTCATTGATGAATACATTGAACAAGTCTGGCCCCTGTACCAGCCCCTGGGAGACACCACTGGCTACAGGCCTCCAACTATGCTGTGCTGTTGATCACAGCCCTCCGAGCTCTGCCATTCAGCCAGTTTCAATCCCCCTCACTGCCCATTCATCTAACCCACACTTCCCGAGCTTACCTATGAGGATGTTATGGGAGACAGTGTCAAACGCCTTGTTGAAGTCATGTAGACAACATCCATTGCTCTCCCCTCATCCACCCAGCCAGGCATGCTATCATAGAAGGCTATGAGATTGGTCAAGCATGATTTCACCTTGGTGTATCCATGTTGGCTACTCCTGATCACCTTCTTTTCTTCTACATGCCTAGAGGTGACCTCTAGAATGAGCTGCTCCATCACTTTTCCAGGGATGGAGGTGAGGCTGACTGGTCTGTAGTTTCCCAGGTCCTCCTTCTTTCCTTTCTTGAAGACCAGAGTGACATTGGCTTTCCTCCAGTCCCCAGGCATTTCTGTTCTCCATGACTTTTCAAAGATGATGGAGGGTGTCTTGGCAATGACATCTGCCAGCTCCCTCAGCGCTCATGGGTGCATCCCACAAGGGCCCATGGATTTGTGGGTGTCCAGTTTCCTGACTGTTCTCTAACCCAATCTGCCTCGACCAAAGGAAGGCCATCCTTTCTCCAGACCTCCTCTCTTACCTCCAGGGTCTGGGTTTCCTGAGGGCCAGCCTCAGTAGTACAGACTGAAGCAAAGAATGTGTTCAGTAACTGCCTTCTCCGTATCCTTTGTCACCAGGGCACCCACCTTATTCAGCAGAGGGCCCACATTTTCCCAGTCTTCTATGTGCTAGCAATGTATTTAAAGAAGCCTTTCTTATTGCCCTTGACGTCCCTTGCCAGATTAAATTCCAGGTGGACGTTAGCCTTCCCCCTTACATCCCTGCATACCCTGACAGCATTCCTGTATTTCTCCCAAGTGGCCTGTCCCTTTTTCCACATCCCATAGACTTCCTTCTTCCATTTGAGTTTTGCCAGTAGTTCCTTTCTCATCCATGCAGGTGTCCTGCCTCCCTTACCTGAATTCTTACTCATGGGGATGCACCGCTCTTGAGCTTGGAGGAAGTGATGCCTGAATTAACATTCTTGGTTTCTTGGACACCACTACCTTCTAGAGCCCTAACCCCATGGGATTCCTATAAGCAGGTCCCTAAAGAGGCCAAAGTTAGCTTTCCTGAAGTCCCAGGTTGTAATCCTACTTAGTGCCCTCCTTCCTCCACACAGGATCCTGAACTCCACCGTCACATGATCACTGCAGCCAAGGCTGTCCCCAGCCTTCACATCCCCAGCCAGACCTTTATTTTTTGTTAGTATGAGGTCCAGCAGCTCACCTCTCCTTGTTGGTTCCTCCACCACCTGCATCAGAAAATTATCATCAGTGTTCTGAAGGAACCTCCTGGACTGTGTGTGCCTAGCTGTGTTGTCCCTCCAACAGGTATCAAGGTGGGTGAAGTCCCCCATGAGAAGCAGGGCCTGTGATTGTGAAGCTACTTTCAACTGCCTGTAGAAATATTCTTTCTGACATCCAACCCACTAACAGACCTGGCAGTCATATTCTAAGCTAGTTGCATCTTCCAAATGATCTTGATTGTGAAGATGTGAGCATTTTGAAACACACCCTGCTAATGTATACTTGCAATAGTTACAAAAGCTCTGCATGTTATAGGAAAGGCATCTACCAGTGCTACTGCAATTATATGATTCTAGCCCAATCAGCTTGTAAGGGGGCAAAAAAAGTTTCCCATATAAATATTTTTTTGATACATATAATTTCCTGCTTTAGCCCTTGTTTGTAAATTGCTTTAATGTACTGAAGAAAAATATCTGACATAATTTCTGTAATGAAGATTGTCTCGGACTTTGGAATTCAAGGAGCAAGTGGCAGGCATACTTTTTCATTCCCTTAAAGGGGATTAAGCCGGGTGGGGGTGGAATAGAAAACTTGTGATTTTGTCATCCTAGTTGTTTCTCTGACCGACCTGTCATGTGTGGGCAATAAGACAACTTCTCTTTGTAAATCATCATAAATATGTGTTTAGCTACTGTGATTTGTTGTTTCTGGCCCATCTTTAACTATTGTTCAAATTTCAGTGAGAAATATAGTAGCACAGACAGGTAAGTAATTTCTCTTAGTAGCCAGAGACCAATGTTGAATGACAGTGATAGAATGGACTGATATTTAGATGTGAGTACTGACATTCAGACTCCTTTACATGAAAGTTTACACTCTTTTCTCCTTTCTCTTTGTTTTCTATTTTGCTCCTCTCTCTTCTTCAAGCAGCCTTCTCCTCAGGCTTATCTCTTCACTGGACTACTGAGAAACCAAAAGAAACATATCTGTCTTATCAGTAGGTAATATGTGCTAGGAAGAAGGGAGGTTTGTACCAGTCTGACCTTCAGTTGCTCCCTGAGAGTACTGAAGACCTTCATGTCCTTGATGATGGCCAAGGAACAAGGGCAAATATGGAATAGGTATGTCCTCCCTTCCTGAAAATGTGGACGTTCTTGAGAGTTTTGCAAAAAAGAATAGGGGAAAAGAATGAAGGTGAAGAACCAGTTTCCAACCCATATAGATGACAGAAAACATGGTGTTGGAGCATGAGATGTCTGTACTTCCAAGTGACAGAAGTATATGAAAAATGCAGGAATAGATTTGTGACTTTACAGAGCTGTGAGCATATGCTAGTCTGAAAGAATTTTCTGCCTTCCTCATAGTGCCATCACATGCTTGGAAAGCATCCAGATGGTGCACATCACCATCTTTGGTTGTTCGTGCAAGCTGTCCACCCTGTCTTTCTGCCCAAGGGAGCTGTATCTGTAGCAAGGACGCTGTTCAGCTGTTCACATATTAAGACAATTTAGTTCATGTGTTAAGACTAATCTACATTTAGGTGTGTTCATATGGAAGCTCCAGCAGCTGAAAGTCCTCATTCAATAGTCCAGTCAGATTTAGATGCAGCAGCTGAATTGGTGACTAGTCAAAAACCTCTTCAGAGGCCTCAGGTGAACTCTGTGACATGGATCATATAGCAGTGCACTACTCCTTTGGTTAGTACATTAAACCAGGCAGTGAAAAAAAGCTGATGACTTACTCTTAGGTCTGCTGAAAGGCTTTTTTAAGGGGTGACCACATATTCAGAATTTAAACTGGCCTTATGTTCTTCATTATTAAAGCAGAATAATTGTTTCCTCTTTATTATTAAATTATAAATCTGTAATAGATACATCTATTTATGCATATATATTAATACAACTCATTCTTATTGATATGTACAAATTTACATTGTTTGTAAGCAAGGTCGATTTTCAGACGCAGTTTTTGTATTTCCAAAGTTTTCAACCCTGGAGAACTTAAAATACAATTTAGAAATCTTGCTTTCCTGGCTATAGCCCCTTCTGATGCAGTGTGACTAGTTTGGTGAAATAAGCAGGGTTTAACCTAATGATAATATCTACTGGTATTAGTAATTAAGGATATAATGCTGATATAAAATACAAATCACAGACATTGGATTTGGTGTAAGAAAGAAAATAGAATGCAATGCTGTACGTTCAGGCTCTCAAATAGTGTTGACAATTTGCCAGTGGCTTTATTCATTTTACCCAAATATAGCAAATAATTCTGTTGATATGAACAGTTGCACTAAATCAGATCACTAAATCAGGTATCCAGATTAAAAGAAATAAAAGCAGCATTTATTCCTTACAGAGCTATTTTTCTCTTTGTTTGAAATTGTTCAGTTGCAGTCTTGTGTGTGTGTATGTATGTGTGTGTGTGTAGGTTTACTCCCACTAAAATCCCCAAGGTGAAATACAAATTAACGGAATCACCACTCCACACCAGGATGGACACCCGCCTACAGTACAGTAAGCATCTCAACTTGTCATCAGAAGAGCTGGATGCTCAGGTTCTTTCTTTTATTACCGCTATAGATTTATTAGATACATTGAGGAAATGCGTGGTTACCTGAAAGTAAAGCAAGGGTGAAGTATTGCATCTGTTTCATTCTCTATGACATTAACCCTCAGGTTTATTGCAAGGAAGAAAGACAGGTATCCTGAACCCACTATGCCTGATTTGTATCTTGATATGCTTCAGGACAAATACAAAATGGCTTCTTTGCAGATACCCTTTCCTATTTGTTAATGTTTTCAGAGCTGGACTTTTTTTTTTTTAAAGTGCCTGTTTCATAGAGAGGTCTCTGCTTGAGAGAGGAAGAATCACAGGAGAAACCGTCCTGCGGCAGAACTTGCATGCCACTCAGAGAGCACAGGAGGGAAGGGAGCTGCTTCTTTAGTAAAACGCTCAAGAGTTTTACTCTTGAAAGAATATATGAATCAAGAACCAGAGTTATCCTGCAGTAGTGACTGCTCCTTTCCTGCTTCCCTAGCCTCTGGCAACATGACTCCTACAGGACTTGAACTATTATTAGCTGATGCCCATCTGTGACTGTTCAGTAGCAGCTGCAGAGGTGACTCGCAGAGTTAATATATCCATATTCGCTCCCACCAAGACATCTGCAAGGTAGACCTGAGCTTGGCAAAGCTCTGTGGCTAAGAGACCAGTCCTCCCACTCTTCTGTTCTCAGACTTTGCAAAATGAGCTCAACAGAGTTGAATATAAGTAGGCTCAAGTCCCATAGAGAAGCATCTATGCTAGGCAAGGAAGATCTCGTGTTGAGAAAGGGAAGAATATTCCTTTTGTCCCAGAAAGCACCACATAGAAGAGCTAATAATCTTAAATATGGAAGTGACTCTGTAAACATCACTTGAGAGGTGAATGATTTCAGGAAACTGGAAATAAAGCCTGTGCCCCTACTGGGAACGTCTCTATGCATTGTGGCATACCTCTGAATCTGTGTGCTGTATAGATCCATCACTACTTTATTTGTCCAGAACGGTGAACAAGAGAAGCAAGGCCCATGCTAAGGCACTAAATGTACTTAGGCTGACTCCAGTGTTGAGCTAAGGCTCCCTTTTAGCGTAAGTTTGTTTGCAAAGTGTGCAATAGGCACATTTTGATATCTGGCTTAGACTCAAGCTTTCCCAACAGTGCCAATATACACTTTGGATTGGGGTGACAAGTTAAATAGCCTTCATTCTCCAAGAAACAGGAGTGACATTTAGATTCCTGTCTTTAAGACAAGTTTCATTTTTCACTGGTTAAGATCTCAGTTCCACAAGCATTCAGTCAGCTATGTAAGAGCTTTACTGGATAGCAAAGAACAGTAACAATGGGGCAGTTAGCATTATTCCATCTCCACCATCACACACATAGAAATTTCAGCCACTTTCAAATTATGGGCTAATAAACTCCTTATTTGGTAGAAACCATTCAGGTCAATTTCATACATTTTCATGGTATTGCAAGAAAATCTGAGTTTGAAAGTGTACAACTTACTTATGTGGTCTTCTGTGAATATAATTTCAAAATTATTGCTACAATACAATTGCTATATAAACTATTTGCTGGAGGAAACAATTTAAATGGGTCACATGTTCCTTCAGTTACTTGCTTGGGAAGATTTCCCAGATTACCCAGTAACAACATTAGTGAACACATAAATTACCCGGTACTTAATTTACTTAGTAAAATATTTAATTAGAGATTCAATTACTAAGTAAAGACATTGCTCAGTAAAGGCATAATTCATCCTAAATGGCTTGAAAATACTGAACAATCCACTATGAGTTATTTGCAGAATGGATGCATTATTTTATTACTATTAATAATTTCAATGCAGAGTTATTCCCTTTAGGGAAGACTGCAGATGATTCAAGTCTGAACTTGAGAAGAGTTGCAGGCCTGCCTCCAGGACTAGTAGCAGAAGCCTGTTTTACTTGAGAGACTGGAATTTAATAAAGAAAGCTGTCAAAATGATTAAGCAAGGAAAATCCAGGGTAGAATAATTCTCTTTGGAGAACAGAGAAAGTAAAGCAGCTACCCAGTGAGACAGGGTGAAAAACCATAATTGACATGAGTAAACTACAAATTCTGAGATGGCTCCCTACTGTGGAGTAATGACCAACATAGGTCAGTGCTGCAGCCAAACCTGCTTCCACTTATCATCACAAAGGGAACAAACGGATTGCCAGAACAGTCGGTCTTCATGAGAAAATTTGGACTGATTTAGACATGCCATAGTAGAGAAAAGTGGAGGCTAATAGTAATTAAATCATTTCTCTTCTGTGGTCCTTTATGGTCGCTCAAGCTGTGTTAACTAATGGCTTTCTACACAGGCTGCTCAACTCAGAAATTTCATGTCAGTGCATAACCAGGCAGTGGACTCTATTACCAGAGGCTTTGCCTTGCTGGACCTGGATTTTCAAAAGCCAACAGAAACTATAACGCTTATATTATCTGCTGAAAACTTGTTCAAAATTAGCATAGTTTTGAAATGTCAAAGGTTGCTGGGTTTTAAAATTGAATGAAAATTTGGAAGAGCTGCTATTAGATGTAGTGCCAGTTTACAAGGTGCCAGATTTCCACTCTGACAGAATAATGCTGGTCTATTACCTATATGACTGTATAATTATATAAGGAAAAGACTCATGCATAGGTGCACACACATACCCTGTAGTATCCTAGAAACTTGAGGAAAACCAGAATGATGCACATGGAGACCCTATGCTGCCCCAGCTGTGGCAGTCCCAGCAAAGGGCTCTGCCCACTGCTCAATTTTAACAGGGATTCTCTTCAGATGTACTTCATCTGTGAGGAAAAAGAAAAAATGCTCTGGAAAATTTGGGCACTGGAACATAATAAGGAAGGACTGATTGCACAGAAATATACAAGCATCCTCTTGCCAAAGGAAGGACACAGAGTTTGGAAATCTATCCTATTTCTGAGTAATGTGGATATGGAGCCAGTCAACTTTGTTCCAAGACATGACTCTTTGATGAACAGGTAATTTAAGGAAAGTTCACTGAACAAGATGGACTATAACCCTAATGCTACAGATGGGTGTTACTGCTGCAGATTAAAAAATACTAGGAACTTTGTCAAGAAGAGCTTGAAGACATGAGCTCTTCAGAAAGAGTCTTCTGATAGAATGCGTTGGGGTGGGAAATCAGCTTTGAAGAAAGAAGGATTTTGGTGCACAGCACTAAGTGTAAACGTTCCTCAGAAGCCTTTCTAGAGAGAGACAGCCTAGCATAGGAAATCTCACAGGTGTTTTGGGGGCAGACTCTGGCCAGTTCTAGTCACAGCTGCTGTGACAGAGGTTGAAGGACAAGTGCTGAAAGAAGCTCTTGGAAGTCCTGAGAAGGAAGGACCTGGCCTGACTGGTCTCAAGAAGCTTTATATGATGAGGGGAGGTAATGTAACTACTCCTCATGAAATGACTGAGGAACCGGGCTGGGGTGCCACAGTGCTCTGTCATATCACGACTTTTGCTAAATAGTACTGACAGCTACAAGTGGAAGAATGTGCTTCTTTCTGTCCAAAGATGGTTGCCCAGTGTTCAAGCATCTTTCTTATTCCTGAAGGCACAGAACCTCCAGACAATTTCTGTGATTTATTTTTTTTTTTTCTCCATTAGAATTTACTTGTATTTTTTACCTTGTGGAAATTATTTGATGTGAGAGACTTCTCTCTGAATCCCAACTCCACCAGGAGCCATGCTTTTAGAAGTTAATCCTTTCAGTTTTGGCTGGTGTGGAGTCAGGAGACTCTGGTATGCTTGGAACCATAGACCAAAAGAACTTCGGAAAGATATCTGGAAAGCCCCTGAGACACAGCATTCCTATTTTGGCAGATTCCCTTCTACATATCACAGCATGCCAATTGTGCAACTGAACATGCTCTTCCAAATTTGTTAAGAATACATATTGGATGGGGACGTGTTATGAATCTTGATATAATAGTTTAGTTTCATGCTGCCTCTTTTTTTTTTTTTTTTAATATCTGCACAAAGAATGCTCTCTAATATGCTTCTTGGGGAAATTTTTACAGCCAGCTCAGGCTACAGTGCTTGAATTTTGCTTCAGGCGTATCCTCAGTACTACAAAAACCGATTCTTTGCTGTTGTGCATCTTCTATATGTATCCGTTCCTAGAAAGAAAATACGTCAGTGGTGGTTACTATATTCTCAAAAGATTATACCAGGCTGCAAACTAAGCATATTTCAGGTGTTTATCCTATTTGATGCTATTCCATTCTGCATGAGCACCCGTTAGAAACACAGATCTTCAGCATCCGATTTCTGAAAACAGACTTCTACTTCAAATAATAGTATGGGTTTTGTTATAGAAGATTGAAAACATTAGCATTTTTGCATTGTCACTTACAAAACATTAATACAAGAAGTATTCTCTTTTTTATTTCTTGGAATTTTTAGGAAGAAAATCTGAACTGTTTCAGTCCACTATTACTTTTCAACAAGAAAAGGAGGCTTATAAACTACTGAGAAAGCAACAGCAGGTAGGTTTCCAGGCTTTGCTGATACCACAAACAATGACTTCATTTTTATAGACAGCATTTCTTCTTTGGATCATTGCCATACAGAGGTGAACAGGAACCTCTCATGATGTGCGAGACTTACGTCTAGAGTTCCTCCTCCTAGTCATTGGCTGCAGAAGGCTTTCAGGATATGAGAATCCTGGAGATATCAGCATAAATTGTAATTGTTGTGCCTAGTATGTCCACACCTTCCTTTCTCTGTACTCCCCTTGCTTTCTGTATGATGGAATGACCTTCCCGGTGTGATCCTGTATATATATGCACCCTCAGTGTGTTTTCTGTATTACCTCAGAAATTGAAAATGCTGCCATTAAATAAGGGCTACGTGAAGGATGTTTCTTGGACAGCAGCCAGCTGGATGGATACAGTTTCTCTCCTCAAGTCTTATACATGGAAACTATCCTTGTGGGATAGAAAAAGCAATATGATAGGCAGAGAATTAATAAATCCAGTACAGAGTTAAGCTAACATGGGCTGCGCCCCTTCTCATTTTTCCCAGCTTTAAAAACAAAACCAAAACCAACCAGAAAACCACACACACACAAACAACAAAAAATAACAACAAAAAAAAAAAACACAAAACCCCCCACAAACAAACCACAGCAATAAATCACACATGGATACTGTGTAAGTTTTTATTTCAAGAATATTAATGAGAATGTAACAACAAATTTACAAGAAACCTCTTGATCTAGAGTCTTGGGGTGTCCTACAAGAATCTGTCATGAACCTTGAAGAGGAAATAGCACCCAGGAAGGAAGAGGAATGAGTCAGCTGAAAGTTAAATACAATGAACATTTCTTCTGTACATTCCTAACCACCCTTTTAAAGAAAATTTTGCATTAGCAAACTCCTTCCAGAACCTTTTCTCTGCTCTGCTGCACTGGAGCTTGGTTTTTTTGATTTGTCCTTAAGACCTGAGCACCTGTTCTGTGCTGCTCCCTTTGCTGAATGGGGTGAAATGATCCCCTGTTGCGAACATGAATTTACCACTGCAAAGGACAAGATGGAAAATGTAGTAGCACTTTCCCACAGTGTGTTACTTGAGGGTTATTTCTACACAGACATTGTAATATGTCACTACATAACTTAGCCAGCTGTTATGTCCCTTGGCTACCAAATTCCAAGGCAACCTGCTGTTCTTCTAAAAGATTAATCGTCTGGGTTTCTTTCTGTAACATAAAGCTTCTTTTCTTCAGTTTTTTTGGTCTGTTGTCGGGGCTTGGAGGTAGGAGAGCTGGCTCTGTATATTTTGTATTTACTTTAAAAAAATACATATATTTTTAATCTAAATGAATCATTGATTTTGTAGCCTTCTAAAAAATGTTTCTCTCACTGCTAAAAGTTTTGGAACTAGATTTTAAGTGTTGCTGCAATATGGGCCCTAGGTAGAACCAACTTTTCTGAAGACTAGGTGGCACTAAAAGAAATCCCACAAATATTTATTGTGTCTTAACAAGAAAAGTGTTTATGAATTTCCTTATCTATCAAATAAGTAAAAAGAGATCACTCATTTGCCATTTTCATGTTCTGAAATATGTATCTTTCCTGAGGCATTGATAGAAAATCACAGTGCACCTGAACTTAAGTCTCAACTACATTACTTTCTCTGTGGTTTACTGTTCAAGTTTTCAGTGAACCACAGCAATTTTCTCATCCACCTCCTCTCTGTTGTAACCTACAAATATTCAAACAATGTTTTACAGTGTTTTCCAAAGCCATACCATAGGTAATTAAATGTAACTTGATTTTTGGCAAATCTGGCCTTTAACTATGTTGCGATATTTACACCTGACTTTTTTGCCTCCTGCAACAAACTCATTCAGCATCAAGTTGACTTAAATTTGGGTGTGGGAGCAAGCTTTGCCAAGTTAACCTTGAAAAGCAAGGTTCTTACTATATATTAATCTCTTTTTTTCTGAGCTTGGATGTGAGCTGCTGCTTGCTATTGAGACTGAATTAATGACTTGGTCTCCAAAACAAGTGTCTCTGTCAAAAATCTTGCAAATCTTAATGATCTAGATGGCTTTCCTATAGAGTACCTGCGC
>KL260408.1:6478-41627 GCA_000699545.1 Podiceps cristatus | reverse complement strand
TCCCTTTTAACATACAGTAGTGCATTAATGCTACACTACGTGGTTTGGACAAACTTGCTTTAAGGCTAAGCTGCCACAGCCTGTCTGCAGAAGAGTTAGAGGTGCTGTTTTGTTAGACCTTCGTGCATTCCTTCTCAGTTACTGGAATTGAAAGAGAAATTAGGGCATGTGGAAGTCTCTGGATTTCGTTCCATGGTGTGAGTGGCCATGTGCTGTCCTGCATGAGAGTAGGAGAACCTGCTGTGGTCCATGAAGAAGAATGGAAAGAAAAGCAGGCTGGACATCCATCTTGAGGGGGAGAGAGGATATAACACGTATGTTAGACAAAACTTGGAACAACATTTTCTTATCACTGGCTCTGTTGCTTCATGACAGTAGTTATAGGATTAGCTAACATGCATGGCAGAAGTCTTTTACTATCTCTAGTACCTTAGTTCCCAGAGTTGTCTGGATGAGTCCTTGACTAATTACACCGATTCTACATCTTGGGTATGGCCGAATAGTGTTTAACATGAAGATGAAACAATACATTTACCCAAATGTTGCACTTATTTGCACTCTTACACAGCTGGCAGTCAGGAATAGTCATGGCTTGGGAGGAATGTCTTATCTGCTATACCACTACACCACTCTTGTGGATAACTATAGCGATGTAAAAACTCACCTGTTTTGATCAGCCCCTCAAAATAGCCATGCTCTGTCCTCCTTACCTGAAGGGGCTGTATGGAAAATGAGCTATTCCTTTGGCATAAAAGAATTTCTGCCTTACAGTAAAGCAGTTTGTTTACGCCATCAAATAGTTGAAAAGGGCTGTTGAACATTGACGGAAGGCTGAAAGTATGGAAAAAAAATACTATATTGAAAAAAAACCCTTAAAGGACCTTACATGTTTGTACCTGCTTTATTTCCCTCATTATATAAAGACAACTCTCTAAACACAAGGTAGCATGTACTTTTCTACTTTGGTGTGCTTTCTGCATTCAGCATCCATTGTCTTGAGTTGCATACAGCTAACATTGTTTTCTGCGGATGCTTGCTTTCTACTTTAAGAATAATTAATCCAAAATTTTAATTAAAAAAATCACTTTCCCAAACACAGTATTTCTTCATATTCTCATTTGCTGTATTTAGACTAATTTGTCTTGACATTGCAGCTGTGCTGTTCTTTGTGTTGCACAATCTTTTGAGTTTTGTTTCATTAAGAATGGAACTAAAGAATTTGGGGAAGGGGAGGGAAGAAGTGCTAGACTGTTAGAAGTTAATTTGCCGTAAACCAAAATGTTGAGAACAGATTACAAAAGCTATGAAGTGACATGTAAATGCTTGTTCAGTTTCACACTTGTGAGAAATAAGTCATTAAAGCTGTGTGCACATGAAATAGATGTTTGGTTACAGCTACTGGGAATAGTTTGTTCTTACTTGTACATTCAGAAGCATAGAGGAAAATGCTTGGAAGATTAGGAATTTATCTCTAGGCTCCAAAAACCTTAAAGGTTAAACTAGCTCAAAAAACCTAGCTCTACTCTTTGTTCAGAACAGCTTCATATGTTCTATCTATCCTACTTGGTTGTATCTGAACTATACTGCAGAGTATAACTATATAACAGAGTATAACTATACTGTTAGAAAATGTATGTTTGCACTATGCTTTTTAGGGTTTTTCATTTCCTCTTGGAAAGAAAAAAAAAAAAAAAAAAAAAAAAAGCTAATTTTGAGGGGAGAGGAAGCTTAACTTAAATTTCATGATGTTGAACACTGCATAACTTCTCTGATTCCTCACTCTGATGTATCACAACACAATTCCTTTCATCCACTATATTCTACTTACCGGTTTCTCCTCAGTGTTGAAAAGTGAGTTATGTTTGTCATTAATAAAAGATCCAGCTCTGACTTTAAGTACTTAAATGTTTTGGTTAAATGTGTTCCTCTGCAGCTGAGGTAAAACTGAAACCTAGAGGATCAGGCCAGAAAGCAGATAGTTTGATTAAATCACTTGAGTTGATTTGAATTATTTTGGGGGCCTGGTTCATGACCTCTAATGCCATGGACAAAACACATTTCGTGCTCAGTATCTTCTAATACCTTTTTTTTTTTTTTTTTTTAATGGAGGATTAGCATGTCCATGCATCACCTCAGAAGACTAATGTGGGCTGTGCTACCTGTTCAGACAAACTCCAGATGGGAAGGCCACCCAGGCGGCATTTGCCCCGAACCGGTCAAACTCTTAACTAGTTTCTCCACAGCATGACAAGCGCACAGAAGACTTCAGGTCTGGTAGGCAGATGTAGCTGAAGCTGAAAGAAACTAGAAACTAGGTTGATCTGGTTTATGTAACAGGCAGAAAAACTGGGGACCAGAGCATGGAGGAAGCTGCTTTGATCAAAGAAGTGGGCTGTGCCAGAAGCTCAGTAAGAATACTGATTTATACGGGGATTGCTTATACCACGGAAGAGAATAACTTCACTTTGGGATTGTTTTTTCCCAGCAAGAGGAGGCTGGGAGGAGCAGTGGGCAAGCCTTGACTCCCAGACGGGAAATGCGCCCCCCCATAGGGTGTGTCTGCTGCTGACCGGGCTTGTTTTCAAGTGCTGACTCCCAGCTGTAGCAGATGGCTGGAGGATGGCAGCGGCCCGGGTGACCTTCTCTGTCATCCATTTAGCTGAGATGTTGATAGTTGCTAAGTTTTGTGCATGTGATAGTTGCACTGTCTTTATAGACGACCTCAGCTTGAATTTTCAAATGGATTTGCAGGATGATGTCCCATGGCAAAGTAGAGGAGCCTGCTCTGAACTGGCTGTTTCAGAACACTGAGGTCTCACACAAAGATTTCCATGAATTGCTAATTGTCTTCAGAGCAGAGGAGCTGTGCTTTGTCCTATGTGGCCATAAATGGCCTTTTAAGAGATGACTTAAGTGAAGTGACTGTAGTTCTGCTGCTGGGAGTTGTTCGGTCTGTACTTGAATTGCTGAAGATGTCACCCAAAAGTGTCCTCAACAGGATTTATTTGTCATGTGCCAGTTTCGTCTTGGTTGAAAATGGGTTACTTTAGCCACAAGCTCTGAAAACTCAGTCTTTGTAATCTTTATACATTGAAGGAGCGTAGCATGGTTGAGTGGGCTTTCTGAAATTTACTGCTCTGCAATTGTTCTGTTTCTTTCTCATATTCATATAGAGGGCTGTGAAAATTTTCTTCTTCATGAGCCATAGATAAATATAGACATTCATGGATATCTAGTTATAGTTCATCATACTTAAAAAAAACCAACCAAACAAAACACAAAAACCAAAAAAACTAGTTATAGTTCATCATACTTAAAAAAAACCCAACCAAACAAACAAAACACAAAAACCAAAAAAAAGCAAACAACAAACAGTGCCATAACAAAGATAATAGAAAAGCCAGTCCAACAAAGCTTGGTTCACTTGCCTGTTGTTTATCTCCTGGAAGAAAACATTGATTCATGCCTTGAAAGTGTGTATGTGTGGGGGGGTGTGTGTGTGTGTTATCTATTAGTTCTTCCCTTCTTTCTCTTCCCCAAGACAAACTTCAAGGCAAGTGCCCCTTCATTTCTGTAGTTGCTGTGGTTTTCAGCCAGAGCTTCAGTCTGCATTATCAAGCTTTCTGGCAATGTGAGGTGGCAATCAGTCATTCCGATGTGATGTGGACAGATAACTGAGACGTAAGTGGAAACTGCTGATGGGGCTGACTAATGCTCAGGAGGGGAGTAAATTGTTAGCAGGACTGAGCTGGGAGCATGGATCTCTTACAGGGATGGTGTGGAGGATCAGGGCTAGTGTACGCACCACCGGTGTTGGGGTGTGTAAGGCAGGCTGCAGATAAATAGCACACTGTAAAACTTCAGTGCTGTCCAAGTGAAGCCTCTTACCTTTTCAGACAGCACTGCCCTGTGATGACTGGGCTTTGTTGCCATGCAACTTGGGAAGAGAGGCTGAAACTTTGTGTGCCTGGCACAGATTAGTTCAACAGAGAACTAAATTCTTGTCTGAGGCTCTATATAAGAGGTTTAGAGATCCCTGCCATGAGGAAAGAAACAAATGCAAGGCAGCTTGCTCTTAGATTATTTTTTATAATTAGCTCCATTATGCAGTTATGACAGAATCTAGGAGTTGTATGAATCAACAGTAGAAAAGGCAGGGAGTCAGGAGGTCTGTTAATCTTCTATCATCTGCCAGCTGTCCAGTGAAAACACTCTTTTGTGTGGTGTTAGGAGGTCTGGATTAGTCATTTAACACCTGCAGGCAAAAATGTTGTATAAGAACATGTGAAAATCATTAGAGCAAAACTGTCCTGACGTCTGTGATTGGAAAATGCAGACAGCATAAGAATGGAATTACATGGACTCAGCTGTAGCTTGCACCTCTTTTTAAGAATGCAGCTGACAGGACTCAGACCAACAATTAAGCAAGTAGCAAATACTTAAGGGGCATTTGCATGATCCAAATTACATGGGAAGACCAGGTTTCTGGGTGGATTAGGCATTTGTGGTACAGAGTGAATTAGAATAGAATAATAGCTCTGTCATGAATAGATTAATCACAAACATGCCTAGTTAACATATAAAAAAGCATTGTCTGAAGTTCTTTGGCAATTTAAAAGTGGTCTTGTATAGTACACGGAGAACCTGGAAGCTGGAGTAACTCATAACTACACACACCATTTTACAACTTCATTGATAATTTTTATTAGCATATATGGTGTTCTGCTGAATACTTATTTAAGTAAGGAAAGCCTTGAGTCAGCTTCCAAAACCAGATATGGTAAAGGTAGGTATTCTAGCACAGGTAATCTAGCTGTCTTCAATTTATTGCTTAAAACTTAAGTTTTTAAAGGTCTTAACTCTGACTTTTTTTTTTTTTAAACAGAAACTTTGTTACAATCAAAGCATAAAAATTGGAGGTTAAAATAAAAGTTTCATCTTGAGACTTGCTTTTCTTTTATTTTTAAATCCTTAAAATAAGGAATTGATAATGCAAATGTATGTCTTGTCTTTTTAGTTAGAGCAATGCTTATGAATACTAATAAAGATGGAAAGAGATTTAGACTAGTCGATGTTTACTGTATTTAATATGTAAAAAGTAATATCAGCAAAAGTTCTGCCTCCAGTATTTCTTTTAATGTTAAATGCCCAAGATAAGTTAATTGGATAAAACTAACTGTATCTAACTTCCAAAACATGCTGTCAATAATTAGAACTGATAATGAGCACTGGTCTTAACACAGATGTGCTAGATGGCGTAATTAAACACTTCGCATTCCTTTTTCTGTCTTTAAAAAAAAAAAAAGTGACTTCCATGTTAGGGTCAAATTATCTCTTTCTGATAACTAGTCTCTTGCAGAAAAATAAACATGTCTGAGCTCAATTGATCCTTTAACCTTAGGATTTCTGGAGATATAATCCTTGCTGCCTTGCTGTCTGAATTCACAAACAAGCTGTAGGTTTTCTGGTGGCATTTATGACAAACTCCGAAGTTCAAAACCTGTACGGTGATCTTACTTCTAAATTCTTGATAATAAACTGAGAGGTTTTGAACACTTATCACTAATACAGTGTGTTCATGGTGTGGTTTTTTATTTTGTGTTTTGTTTTATTTTACTTTGTAGACCACTAAAGCATTCCTTCCCAAGATGCTGGAAATGAACCATGGACACATTGTGACAGTTGCAAGTTCCTTGGGATTGTTCAGTACTGCTGGAGTAGAGGTTTGTTAGACTATAATTAACAATAAATTTGACACTTCTTGCTCAGGATAAGCTTTTTTTGTATTATCAGCTGGAGAAAATAAATTCAAATCTTCAAAGATATGTGGAAGCTATGGTGCTGAGTACCCTATCAACACATGGCTCCCTGGGAATGGGATCTGCAGGACTAGGGCAGCCACCACATTCACCTACTTTGTAGGTGGACTTGCCACTTGGAGTGAAAGCCTGGGATGGTAAAAGATTTCAGATTGATACATAATCTTTGAATTACCTGATAAATTTAGGAAAATAAAAGGTGTCCACCTACCTACTCCTGTCAAGATCTTCAGTGCTAAGCTTGAAGCCAAAGGCAAGGATTTTCAAAAATGATGTTTTCTGTTTCTGTGAGGAAATGGCTGCCAGCCTTCCTTCCAGAATATATGTCTCACCTGCTTTTCTAGGCTCCCAGTTAAAAGCATTAGGTTGTCTAGTTGCTAGCAGCTGTTTGAGAACACCAGTTTGTGAGACTTGTTTGGTACATAAACATAGGTTAGGATTAGAGCCTATTATCTTGCTTTTTGGGTCATTAGCAAAGACACAAGTGTGAACAAAAAGCATTCAGTGAATGGTCATGTTGCCCCATAAGCACAGGCGTCTTTGCATGTGCAGGTAAGGCTCAATCCAGGACCTTAAACTTCAGTGTTTCATAACAGAAATGAATGAAACTGGTGTAACTTAATCTTTTTAGAGTATTTACTGTCTTGAGAAAACTTCAAAGATTTTTCTAGACTGTGGGTGTGACTACCAGCAGAGGTGGACACAGAAAACTCGAATGCTTCTGCTGTCTATGCAATTATTTTTTAGTGTTGCTGAACTTAGTATTTTTGAGACATACAAGCTATATCCTCTTCTGAAAATTAAGTAATACACTGAAATCTCCATTATATCTTGTGTTGAAACTAACCTTAAAAATAAAGCATTTAAGATTTCTATACCCTGCCAACTCTCCAAGCTTTTTCAAATCTGACCCAAGGCAGTATTAGGTATCTCAGTCCTTTGTTGTAACGTTTGGTATTAAGCAAACTGGTAATTGGAGTAAGTTGCAGTGTGAGCTTGCCTGATTGAAAGACTCCAAGTAATATCCTCCTACATTTAGATTTCCTGCTTTCATGATTCTGTGCTAATTGCTTCAAAAGTAAAGTGATAAATGAGTTGATGTGATGCTCTATTCAGTGGGTGTCTTTTGTTGTTGCTTTGAAAATCTGTGCAGAATCACCTCATATGTTTTGGCTTTGAACACGATTCATGTGTGTCCTTTTTAAGTTGCCTTGTTCATTGCCAACACAGGATTACTGCGCCAGTAAATTTGGAGCTGTAGGTTTCCATGAGTCTTTGAGCCATGAATTGAAGGCTGCTGAGAAGGATGGAATCAAAACAACTTTAGTCTGCCCGTATCTTGTAGATACAGGAATGTTTAGAGGGTGCAGGATCAGGTGAGTAAAATTCTTCTGCCCTCCATTTGTGGTGTCATAGAAGTACTTGAAGGTAGCTAAACTGCTACCATAAAAATATTAAAATATTATCTCTACTTTGATATATGTTAATATGATTTGTAATCCTGACTCAAAAAAGGGACTTTCTAAATTCATGGAGTATCTTCTGTCCTTTTGTACTTAGGCAACACAAGTTTCAAGCTATAGTCTTTGTAACTGAACAGTGAATATAAAAAGATCGGTCTTTGTCCCTGCTGAGGCATTCCAAAGAAAGAGAGTTAATGAATTCTTCACTGAGGTCTGCGGTCCTTTGTGTATCTTATCAATCAGTCTTAATCAAATATTTCAGAAAAGAAATCGAGCCTTTCCTTCCACCGTTGAAACCAGAATACTGTGTGAAGCAGGCTATGAGAGCTATCCTTACAGACCAGCCAATGATCTGCACACCTCGCCTCATGTATATGGTCACCTTCATGAAAAGGTAAGAGCTGAAATGCCAGTACAATCTACAGAATACTAGTAAAATACATGAGGATGTCCACTTTCTGGATATAAACACTCTCCCACCCACATAGGCCATAGGTACTGTTCAGTTAGAATTCATAAGTCTTTCTTGGCTTGCATGAGTGTAGGTTGCTTGCTTGGGAAGCACCATAGAACTGAGATCCTGGGTATTATGCATCCTTGTTTTACCCTTCTCTGGTATCTTCTGTTCTCCTTAGATTTCTATTTTCTTTTCAATAGATTTTTCTTTCCATTGTTTGGGTTCCCCTTTAGGAGTGGGGCATGAGGCAGCTTCCAGCAGAGGAAACTCTAGTTGTTTGTCCCTAGAACCAGTGTGTAGGAGGCCCTGCCTGCAGATTCTCTAGGACTTGCATAGATATGGTAGTTAAAGTGAAAATCTGTACATTCAAAACCAATTTTCAGAGTTTGTTTGGAGGAAGGGCTCTTTTTAAAGGAATTGCCTCCTTTCTCCTGTCTAACACACTACAGGGTTTGGATGGGAGCTTTGTTTAATATGTGACCAGGCTGACATTTCAATAATGCAGCATAATACAACAGTTAGCTCAATTCCACTGATGCAACATCACTTGCATTCTAGTTTATAGAGAAGAGCTTCACAGCTGTGATGTTGGGGTTTTTTTTTTAAAAAAAAAAAAACCACCATGGTGTCTAGGAGGAACGTTTAAAGTATAGCATTGTCTTATTTTGTTTCTGTGAGGGATGGTTGAAACGGAGAACCTTGGTGATTTTTATTCTCCTTACAAGGCAGTGGTTCTCCTCTACTTCAAGTCTGTCCTGGTGGACCGGATTGCCAAAGACTAGAGGAGCCTTCAATGTGCACCTCTTCCCTGGAAGAGAGTATGTGTGTGTCTCTTCTGCCAACAAATCAAGGCCACTGTCAGCATCTTTAAGAACAAGCTTCTTCATCCAGAAGCTCAGAGGGTGCTTCAGTACTCTCTGCACTAGCAGTGGCTTATACAGCAACAGTCGCTTCAAAGGCCCTTTGGGTTGTCTTGTGTTCAACACTTTAGCTTCCAACAGGGAGATCAAAGCTTCTGCGTAATCCATGCCTCAGGCAAGAGCACTTAGATCAAAGGCCCTCCACTGGCTACTACACAAGCAGTACTACTGGCAGCAAGGACACCTGTACCAGTGACTTCTGTTTCTCAGTGCTTCAGTGGTCATTACTCCTAATGGCTAGATTCTGTGCATTGCTTTCCACCGAGTGAGTGTCTGCCAGGGGCTGAGGAAATCCCATTTTAGTCCTTCACTAGAGCCCCTGAGTACTGTACTGGAAATAAAAGTAGTATTTTCTGGATGTGGGAAGGAGGGGAGGCTCTGTAGCCAGGTATCCATCACATAATCACCTCTTGGAATTTTATCTGGAGGGAGGAAAAAAGGAAATCGCTCTCTTTAGTTCAGGCCTCTCTTTCTGAGGATGGATGATTGAGTTTAGAATACAAGTCAAGGTTGTTAGACATCTGGTGATCAAAGAATGGCCTTAACTAACACTAATCCCACATTAAAGAATATCTTAAGTGTCTGATGACCTCTGCTGATGTGGCTTTGAGCAGAGCTTTGCTTTTAGTAGGCCTTCTGTAATGCCCTTGCCCCCTTTCCCCCCTTAAAAACAAGCTATCACACTGCTTGTAAAGAAGCAGCAGGAAATCTGGTCTAAGCTGGAGTCATGTGAACAAGAAGCTGCTTCTTCCTTTGCTTGCCTGTGTGGCTGGGACTCTAAAATTTCAATTTTCTGTATGTATACCTGTGAAATAAAAACCCTTTAAGTCTTTTAGGAAACCTCTCCAATAGCTATTATGTTGCTTTTAAGGTGACCAAGTACATCGTGTAAGCAGAGTTTTTGTTTTATGTTGTCTTCTAACAATTTTATAACCTCCCTTTCACAGTATTCTGCCCTTTGAAGCAGTTGTATGCATGTACCGGTTTTTGGGAGCAGACAAGTGCATGTACCCTTTCATCGCTCAAAGGAAACAGGCTACGAACAACAATGAAGCAAAAAATGGAATTTAACACTGTTTTGGATGGACTAACATTTGTAGGTGAATACGATAATGTTACATGACTGAATTGCGAAGTGCACTTGCATCTAACAGATGCAAATGTCAACATCTTACCGTGGCATTCTCTTGGGTCCTAAACCTGTGTATTGAACTCTAAAAATCAATGGTTTTTTATATACTGTAAATAAAACTGACTAGAGTACTTGGAAAATGTGATAGGTAAGCAAAGTGAATTTACAATGTAGCTGCCACTATTGTCCTTTAGAATATCACTGTATGTACAGTAAACCAGTCATACTACTTCCCGTAGGGACACACTGTGTGATATCTCTTCCTCAGCCTGCCAAGGTTTATAAGAGCTGCCTCCAACTAGAAGATGCCATGTTTCAGATTCCCTATGTTATTTGGGAAGGAGGAGGGAGGGAAATCTTGAGATTTAAGCTACTGCTCGTGACCTTTTAGAAAAATTCAAGGACAGTTTCTGAATGCATCTCTTCACTTGTTCACCGAAGCTCTCTAAAGGACACATGGCTAAATTGTGGTGTAATTCTCTTGTGTAGCAACTGTGTGTGTTCTATTTAAAGAAAGGTAAAAAGAAACTTGTAAATCTCTGCCGATTCAAAGGCAAATGAATGTCTCAAATACTCTCAGAGCAAACTCTACTGGGTATCTGGTTTTCTAGGAATGCAGTCAATGATTTAAACTGACTTTTTTTCAAGTCACTTGATTTGGAATAAGCTCTGTTCTGTTTCCCTCTCTGTGTCAGAGTCCAATCTACTATTATGGACTATATGTTTCTATTCTTCCTCCTCATTCTTACTTCCGACAGAGTTCTCCCACCCCCTGAGGAAGCTGTTGTATTAAATTTCTGTAACTGGACTTGTGCCTAAAAGACAAAGCAACTCAGCTGAGATACAAACTGTTTATGTAAGTGCTGGTCATATGCCAACTATTAGCAAAGGAAAAATAGAATAACGCCTCATGCAATTCTACATGCAGAATATGGAAGGGTGTAAAGATTTTTTTGAGTTGTACTCATATTGTAGAACAGCAAATGACATTTTTACAGTATTTTTTGTAAAGCGAACAATTTTGTGCCTTGAATAATTTGGTAATCTGTATTAGTGAAGCATTGTAAAAGTGAACTTCTACCTCTGTATCTTAATGTATACCATCCACTTGTAAACTACTATCGGAGAAATTGTGATTACTTTTTTAGAATGTCTTGTTAAATAGTGACCAATGCCTGTGGTTATTAAAGTGAGCCACCTTTTCCTTAAAACAGCGATTGAAATGCTTCCTTGAAAGTCTAAACTAATGCAAACTACTTGTGCCTGTTCTGTAGCTCTTTAGTATGGACACAGTTCCAATATTTATTGCTCAGTTCCTGTATCCACTTTGTCAGCTACATGGTTTACAGTGTAATCTCTTAAGTCTATCAGAAATGACTGTGAAATTAGGCTTTAGGAGCTGACAGTTTTCTCTAGTTTCTAAACTTATCGATGAAGTAACTAGTCAAAGAGCTTTTGAAGACTATTCATTCTGGTTTTCTCTGGAGCTTCATTTAGATCTACTTAAAAATGACCTGGTGTGGATGCAGTTTCAATGAATTAAAAAGTAAATGTAGTTTCAGTACAGCTGCAGTTATTACTACATATATGTATATCATACATACAAAAAAAAAATGGTGTTTGTGTGGAGAATAGTGTTGTTAACTAAGCCTGTTTAGAAATTAATCTAAAGTAGAAGGAACTGTTTACATTAACCCTTACTCCAAATTCCATGGTCTTTTGAAAAAGCCTCTTAATTTGGCCCTGGGGAAGTCATTAACTCCCATGTTCTTACAGCAAAGTCACTAAGAGCAAGTACAGCAAATTTCATTCTATTACATAGCATCACTTTAATGCACATTTGTTTTTAAAAGACATCTCAATCTATATTGCTGCTTTGGACTAAGAAGCAACTTTTAAAATTTGAGACATTTATTCACCTGACAGAAATTTAAAATAAGAAGCTGACCTGTAATACCAAGTTTCTGTAAAGCATCACACCAATTTAAAATGCTAACAGACTTACCTAGAAAGCAAGTTTCAGGGCTTGCAGAATTCTAGTTTAATTATCGAATACGTTGTCATCGTGGTTCCTCTGAATTTGCTACTGTTCCAGAAATATCATGGACCATCTCAGTTCTTGAACTGTGTGGCTGAGGGGTGGCTCGCGAGCGGTGTGCTCTGTGAGAATGCTTCTAAAACATGTTCAGACCCTTAACTTTTAATCTCCTGTTCAAAAGTCAATTAGATACATATAGAGAAAGGAGGCACCACATACCTTCTGGATCTGGTGAGAGTTGCTTAAGTGCTTTTGGGGGAGGATCTTTGAGACTAATTTTATGATATTGTAGTTTGTCAAGTGATATCAAAGCTATTGCACGCATCTTTGGGGACAGCCGTGCCTCCAAACATAACAAAATGGATAGTGCTTGTCTTGCAGAAGGGGAAACTGAGCTTAAATTCAGTTCAAGCCTCCAGAGAAATAAACTCAAACTGTTAGCTTTTCCTGATACAGGCAAGCTCTTTCAGAAACAATCCTGAAACCTCTGTCACCTCTAGTCACACCTTAAAAAAAACAGCACATAAAGAAGCTGGTCACCTGTCCGAGAGGGTTTTTTTGGTGACTTGATGGCTTCCCGGTTGCAAAGGTGACTCCTACGAAACAGGAAGAGAAGACTTGTGAGTGAGGATGGAGTGGGAACTGGGGTTTCCCCTGTTTAGATTATCCTAAACTGCTGCAGGTACCATGTGATGCTGAGAGTTTCGTTTAACGCTATGATCAGAAACTATGAGAATTACTGTGTCTCTTCAGGGTTGTGGCTACACAGCAATTAACTGATTGCATTGTTTCAGCACAAAGCTGCTGCAGTTTAAGTAGCTCAGGTAAAAGTTTTAATTTGATACTTTAATAACTTGGTGTAGGAACGTTTTCCTTTGTTCTGTAGGACGATGCTGCAGAAGTTTACTGTTACGCCCAAATGAGCCAATATGGGTGCGCTTCTTGGTATCTTCCTATCTTTGTCTTGCTGTAACCACCAGCTGGGATAGGCAGCTGATGGAATCCTTCTTAGAAAGCTCCTGTTTTAACGGTGCTAAGCTTACAGGCATGTAAACAAGGTGTTTGAAGATCATTCTATAGCACTGTACTTCCCAGTAAGCAGGACAAACCGCACTCTTGATGCATCTACAGTGGTGCTTTAGGGCTAACGGTCAGTGGAGGGAAATAGGTGTTACCTGATTTAGGGACTTGGGGTTTTTTAGTGATTTTTAGTTGTGTTCCTATCTGATGATTAGATACTTTCACAACACAGGAGCTGGCTGCTTCCTCGCTACAGAATATGTCTGGATGACTAGTTCAGACGTTATCATCGGTGCTTGGTCAGAGGAATGGTACCTCAAGGGTTTACATGTGTTCTGTTTAAACCAAAGCTCAGAAGGTGCAAGATAACTTTTTAATCTCCGAGGAATAAAATTCCACACATTTGCCCCATGGTAAGTATATGTGCACAGGCAGTGGCTGCAATATAATGGTATATCAAAAGTGTGTTCATAGCCAGGATTACCTTGTGGTAACTTACTCCTGGGCTTACAACTTTGAGACTCTGTCTGTGAAGTTCCCAAGGAAATGTCTACACAGACAGTTTTTAGAGCCAGGCTCTTCACAGTGGTGCCCAGTACCGGGACCAGAGGCAATGGTCACAGACTGAAACACAGGAGGTTCCCTCTGAACATCAGGAAACACTTTTTCACTGTGAGGGTGACCAAGCACTGGCACAGGTTGCCCAGGGAGGGTGTGGAGTCGCCATGGAGATATTCAAAAGCCATTTGGACATGGTCCTGGGCAACCAGCTCTAGGTGGCCCTGCTTGAGCAGTCGAGTTGGACCAGATGAGCTCCAGAGATCCCTTCCAAACGTAGCCATTCCGTGACTGTGTGCTGCTTTAAGAAAAAAGGGAGCCTGGCTTCTGGTTAGTAGACATGTTATGAAAGTGAGTTAGAGTCTCTTAAAAGCTTGGCTGTGTAAGAAGAAAATGTAGAGTATTCTGAATTCACATCTCCTATACCAGCCTCCTATACGGACAGTCCCAATGGGCAGTAGAGCCTGGATTACTCTCATTAACTTTACATAGCTAAATATGAGCCTGTAAACCTGGACTTTCCCTCTGTCCCATATAACAGAGGTGTTTAGGGGAACAAACTTACTTCTCTAAAAGCTAAACTGTTCCCAAAGTGAGCCTTCCTTCTCTTCCATTCCTGAGTATTTAAAAGGAATCTGGAGTTGCCAGGTTTCTAAACTGGGTGTACACATTGAGTAATTGGAGAGAGGTGAGACAAGTCTGGGCTTCAAGTATCTTTGTTTTTGGTGTTAGTAGTTTCCTCTACCATGTACTTGCTGGTTATTTTATGTATTAATGTAGTTGCAGCACGGAGCACCTAAGCTAGATGCCCAATATAGTATAAATTGTTCTTTCCCCCCCACCCCGTTAGGCCTGTTCGGTGGTGTATGTAGAGTTGCTAACACACACAGTAAGCGCGTACTTTAGCTTACGTCATAATGACTTGTGCAGAAGACCACTAAGTGAGGTAAGCTAATCAGGAACAATACCCTTTTGCTTCATAATGAATAAATAATGCAAGAGCAGGCATTCTTTATATTCAAACACCACCATAGTCTGTCGTAACTTTTGTATGTAGCCAAACTCAGATGAGTCTTGTCTTCAGGAGCAACTTGGGCAAATTCAGAGGAATCAAAGCTGTGTAGTGAACATGCATAAATTAAAGGATTAAGTTACAGACCACTATGGTTCTGTACAAAAGTTTAATGCATATAAAAGCATTAACTTAACCTCTGAATTTGATTCCTATTTTTTCTCTGTCTCTGAGTAGACAAGTCGCAAGCATCTGTTCAACAAAACCAGATGATCATAACACAAATGGTAAACTGGTAAATATTTAGCCCCAGAGTCTGTTTCTGTCCATTAATGCTTTAAGCTCAAGTTTTCCAAGTACAGAAGTTTTGGGGCTCTGGTCAGTTTTCCATTGCTGCCAAGTTCATACCCCACAAATAGGAAATAAATCTGCCTGTCACAGAGATAAGGTCTTCTAACAGCCCCTGAAACAGTGGGTTAGGCAGGACTGGTTGATGAGGGCACCTGATTTAAGACTTTTGTCATGAAGCTCCTAACCCTAAATTCCAGGTGTTTAGTCACACAGCTGCTCCCCTCTCTTGCAAAAAAAAAAAAAGCAAAAAAAAAAAAAAAGCAAAAAAAAAAAAAGCTGGGAAGTCTAGGGACAGTGCCTGACAAAGTTAGAAATGTATTTTCATAAAAAACAAAATCCTGGTATCCATGTTTCAGCCTGGACATTAAATGACAGAAATTATGTCTTTATCGTGCCATCAAAGAAACGAAGAAATTCATGTTAACTTTATTTAAACATAGTTCAAGTGGACAACCCAAATGTTTAAAATAACTTTAGAAATAACATTCCAGCTTACATACTTATCTGCTTAATGCTGACAATACACAAACAATTCATTTCTAGAAAAAAAAAAAAAGCTTTTGAGATTGATGAATGTGCAGAAGTCAGGATCAAGTGTTTGTGTGTGTGTGTGTGTGTTTGTGCATAAGTTAAATTGGCAGGGTATCTGTTTCCCTCTTCCTAGGCAGGGCAATTGTAGCTCTGTATTTTGAAAAAACTAAACCTTTAAACACATCCCTGTCCATACAGGCTGACCAAACTACCTTCAGAATGTTACCCTGTTCTGATTGGAAACATTTTGGCAAACAATGTGCCTAGGCCAGTGTCTATGGCCCAGGGATAACTGGAGCCTTTCTTTCCTAATCCAATTATCGATCAAAACTGGTGTAGTAGTGAGATGCAGGGAATAGCTAGAGCTGAGCCATTAGGAAAGCGATTAGCTGTATCCCGGGCCAGCATTTTAGCAAGAAAGGAAGAATGGGATACTAAGATGGCTCTGGGCATCTCCCCTCCATACCCCGCGCTAGCAGCAACTCTTGCAGCGTGTGTGTGTGTGCCCAGTGTCCCGCTCCTGTGCTGACATCCAGCCCCCCTTCTCAGCGCGGCTGCAGGCGGCTGTAGCTCTGAGCTCATCTGCTAGGGCTCGTCTACATACATCCCTGCTCAGGAGTTGTTCTGGAATAACTATGCTTAACCATGTGCCTGTGTTTGTGCGTGTGTGGTGGGAAATAAGTGTGAGGCAGATGAGACCAAGGCTTCCAGTGGAGGGATCATAAACTAGAACAGTCCAGCAAAAACACTGATACGTGGGTTTTCTCATCTCTCGCTTGTATCCAGAATCCAAACAACCTGATAAGAAACGCCAGCTTTTCTCTGCTTGCAGTGATTCAAAATAAAAATCATTTAAACAATTGCTCTCTATATTTTATTTCTGAACTTACAGAAGTGACCACTTCTCTGGTTGTTTAACCAACAATTTTGACATTTAAAAATAACGCATGACTCACATAGTACATCATCTGTTAGCACGTGCAAAATAAGACACTTTGTTAGTCCTGGGGCTAAACTGTCTGAGAAATACTAGGGTGGTTCTGAAAATACAGGTTGTTCAAGCGATAGTTCAGTCTGGTCTAGCATTTTTCCACATCCTTATTTTTTGTAGCAAACTAGAACAAATGAAGCAATTAGAAGATGTGCAGTTGCCCTTACCAGATGGGAGAACAAATTAAGCTCTCTGCAGTAATGCTAGGTCTATGAAGAGGTTAGAAGCTTTGGGAGTAAGTTTTTAAAAATAATTTGATCTGTATTTTAATATGGAATCCTTATTTATAGGAAGAGCCCTTCTGAGCCACAGCTGTTGGTGAGATGGTGTTTTCTCAAGGAAATAATTCACTTCTTACTGAAAGAAAACAGTAGTAACTTTCACCAAACCACTGCCAGGTTGGGGCTGGGACTGGGACAGAGTCTGGGAGAAAAGTTGTGCCCAAGTTCTCCATTCCTGGAAAAGACGCAAGATTTTAGCTGAAATTAGCAAGTACAATAGAATTGGAGGTAAGCATTCCCAGAGTCTCCAACAAGCAGCTTTTAACTTTCTCTGGATTTTTGGTATTATAAATATTTGCAGTCCCCTGTGAAGTTTCTCCTCTGAAGACTTAGAGCATCTAATAAGAGCAGTCAGGTCAGCCAAGGCAGCCCCTTTTTATTGAAGGGGCAAAACTGCACATGAAATTCCACAACCCTTGAGCTTGTGGGACTCAAGTTTCTTGTTTTCTCAAAAAAAAATGCATATTTTCATTTTTGCCTTCCTCCTGATGCTTGAATGATCAGATGTGGAGATGCTGTCAGTGTTCCTGGGATTCACCTTGGGAAGCCGAGCCTTTGTTACTAAATATTTGGAATTGGACCTAAAATTATTCTCTCACTGGGGACTCATAACACAATCTGCTGCCTTGAAAATTCTTACACAAAACAGCTTGTGGGACGGGGATGGCTGGGAAGCGGAGAAACTAATACGGCACTCTGGGCCGGAGGGAGCAAGGCAGAGCAAAAGCTAAAGCCCCACTGGGAAATTCATTAACCGCAGCTCCTACAGCTGCTGTAACTTCCTGTTCTGTCACTGTCTGGAGTTTTTCCTCGTGTCCCACTCCCTGAAGACAATTCCAGTGTCATGGTCAGGACTCTGAGGTTTCTCACCTGTCGAGGTGCTGCATCCTCGCCTCCTCTCCCTGCCAGGGGTGACGATTCTGACCCGGGGGGGCCAGAAACTGAACCGCATGGGCAATGCAAGAGCTCCCCATCCGTCGTGTCAGTCTCATGAGGGGAAAAGGGAAGTTATTTACCATCATCATCGTGCTTTTGCTTCTCTCCCAGCCTATACCAGGGAGTTTCAAGTGCCCACAATGAAACAGGAGATAGTTACCACTTGCGGGCTGGCCCACTCATGCCAGTGATTTTTCTAGCCCAATCTTCTGGTGTTGCTCCAGGGCTGGAGAAGTTGCCTCATGAGCCATTGTGCTGCATTGTCCACCTACAGCCCTATGAAAGCATCTCTAGTCCCAGAAAAACGCAACACAAGGCCACAAGCTGAGAGCACATATCCCAGCACCCATTTCACCTGGCAGAAAAAGAGTGTGTGAGAACGTATGTGTCTGAACAGGAGCGTACATAAATGGTTAGGAATCTCTGACCTCTGCGGCAGGTAGCTCCAGTGCCCCCATGGGCAGTCATTTTCTGTCAAGCACCTCTGACTTCTCCCGGGGCAGGAGCCAGTTGCACATGCAGCTTTTTCAAACAGAAAGCCACCACAGGTGGGAGAATCTCACCCCTTAAAAATGCTTCAGTTGCTGAGCACAGAGACAAGCCCTTCCCGACCTCGCCAGAACCCTGGTCTCTGAGCGGCATGTCATGCCCACCAGTGCTATCAGCCACGTGCAGCGATACCCTCGAGGAATGGCTCCAGATCAAGTTAAGCCATTCCACGTGGCAACCGTGGTTGAACTGCTTACTTTTCAAGGCTCAAGGTTATTAGGCCAGATCTGTCACTTGAAGCCATCCGTACAGGCTCCTGTTAAAATCAGCAGGACTCGTTGGGAGGTGGAGGCCTTTTCTGTTGAAACAGCCACTACGTGTGTGCCAGCAGCAGCAGAACAAACCCGAAGAATTTCTCTTTTACTCTATAAATACCCGTCTTCTCATGGCGGCAGTCTGGACTAGACAAACCGTGGGCTTTCCACCTGGTGTCCTGTGAAAGGGTGCTACTGCCCTTCCATTGTATGGCTTCACCCGTCCTGCGCCAGTCCTGAAGTCCCCGACTAACAGCCACTACGTGTGTGCCAGCAGCAGCAGAACAAACCCGAAGAATTTCTCTTTTACTCTATAAATACCCGTCTTCTCATGGCGGCAGTCTGGACTAGACAAACCGTGGGCTTTCCACCTGGTGTCCTGTGAAAGGGTGCTACTGCCCTTCCATTGTATGGCTTCACCCGTCCTGCGCCAGTCCTGAAGTCCCCGACTCACGGTAGCCCAGCCGCGAGTTCCGGCTGCAGCTCCCCAGCCAAGCAGGACTGCTGGAGGAGGACAGCTGAGATGCAAAGGGGAGGAAAGCGTAAAGGCTTGCAGGAGACCCTCCTCAAACAGCACTGTGTAGTGGTACTCTGTCTCCAGTCATTAAATCACTGCCTGCTGCGTGTCTGAGCATTTCACTGTATTGTTCAGGCTACAAATTCCTGGTAAAAATTGTTATTTGGATCTCACACATTACTGAAAAGAAAAAAAGGTTTGCATATCATCTTAACCATTGGATCATCTCGCTTCTTTGCAAATCCTTGCTGCGTGAGTCCCTCTGCCTTCTTCCCTAGATGGTCATACTGTGTTACATCAAACCACAGATTTTTGTCCTGGTCTAAGTCTTTGAGTTTGCAGTTTACCTCACTCAAAGACTTCACTTAACTACTAAATCTGCTTCACAGGTCAGATCTGTAGACATCTAAACAGTGAGTATGCTTGCAAAGAGCAGTGGTTATTAGCAAGTGCACATGCAAGGCAGACTGGCATTTGAAAACAAATCTCAAACACAGAGAAACAGAATTTTATAGCTGTCTACCATGCATGAAAAGCAGATCCAGCACATGAAAATAGCCCCCTAGTTCTTAAATCTGTATTTTGAACTGACTTTCAACCAGGTGTTTCCACTTTAATTTGATCCCAGGCATTCCTAGAGGTGATGTAAGATCCAGATCCACAAGGTAATAATGAAGTCAAGAGTTGAAAAATTATCAAGGCCTAATCTGGCAATTTAGTCCCTTGTAAATCATTGCGGTTAGTTATTGCAGGGCCATTCTTACCAACCAAGTTCTCTTGAGACTTAGCATTAACTTCACCACCTGTTTGACTGTCAAAGAGATAAATTTCCTTGAAGGGAATCTTCCACTCCTGACTTTATTTATGAGTGGGGGAAGAGGATGGATTGACTGGGAAACTTCAACAGCAAGGGTCTGCATGTGCTGAATCAGAGAGTGATGCAACTCATTTAATCTGTTTGATATTACACATAAGGTCCCAAAATGAAATATATAGGATTAAGAAATTCTTCTGGCCCGTTTGCTGGACAGAAACCTCTAATGAAATGGAATCAATTGCTGCTTTTCCTTCCTCTTCTTCTTTTTTTTTTTTTTTTTTATTTTCAAACAATCAGACCCAAAAGTCAAAATATCATATCAGAGCTATTCTGTAACCTAATACTGCACATCTTTCCGAGCACCTGTGTGCTCAGCATCCCAATGGGTAATACCCAAAAAGTGTATCAGTGAGTCTGAAAAGCTCCTCTACCGGGAGATAAACAAAAATCCAAGATAACAAAAATAGCTCAGTGGGACAGATCCTTCAGCTAACTGCCTGGGTTACAGGAGCAAACCATGTGAGAACTTGTAGGCTCTGAGCTGTGTTAGTGAACTAAGCAGCTTGTGTCTTGAATCAAAGATAAAGAAAAATACTTTCACAAGCTCAAGCCTGAGACTTCTACACAAAGCATAAGCTCAAATTGCTGTTTGGCCTTTTTTTCTTTTTTCTTTTTTTTTTTTTTTTTTTCTTTTAGGAAAGTCCTTTGAAACAGCTGAAATTTGAGTGGACTAGAAGTAAAGCATAAAAGAGATTTTAAGTTTTAAATCTGTTGTTTTCTGTGCACACCAGTTGCTTCTGACAATATTTTCTTGAGTTTCTTCAGTTTGAAATGATGCAGCTTATAATGTGGGGTTTGTAGAGAGGTACTGAGTATGGACATGCACACACGCACGCCACAAAACTCTCAGATTTGCCTCCTCTCATTCAGTACCCTGAATCTGCATCCAAACCACACGGCTTATGCTGTGTAAAATCTGTCCACGTGGCAAGCAATTTTCTATTGCTTGCAGCAGTTTTGTGTATATTTGTCATAAGTGGTACTATATTAAACCCAGCAAGAAAACGGCTTCCATGGCTTCTCTGCCCCATCAGTGTTCCTGACCACACAAAGCAACTAGTGTAAAGAAACCTTTCACCTAAATTTACAGAGAGTGTCTCATTTCCTAGGCTTTTAAAGGTACCTGTTTTGTTATTCTGTACTCTTGGGGACTGCTGGCAGTGGTGGAGGGGAAGCTGTGCCTCCATTGGCACGAGGGCAGAAAGCTCCTTGTTCCTCCAGGCCGATTTACCTGCCAATGCTGTGAGAATAACCACAAGCTGGTCTTTATCATCAGGGGGTTTTCAAAGAATACTCAGGAACTGATTCGGAGATGTTCCTTTTCAGGGTGCGAATCCTGCATGATCTTTATATTCAGCTGTACAGCGGGCAAAGCCAGGACTGTGGTCTTCAACACTGGTCCCATGCTCTCTCATTGGAAATGGGGAACCAGAGCCGAAGCCCTCAAGCACTTTTGAGGGCACTAGAAATGTCTCCATGTGGGTGGAAGCCTTTCTTAGGCTCCCTAGGAACACAGGGTCAATCAAGCTGTCGGTGAGGATATACTCAATATACTTTCTAATGCCCACTGGCATTTCTGGAAAAGACTGACAAATTGCAGGTCCAGAATCCCAGCAGTTCACAGTCCAAAAAAACGTGGGCTGTTTAGAAACCATTCACTCAGTTAAATTCATTAGATTACTTTTGATTCTATTAATGTTACCCTTTCTTTGACCCAAACTTTAGCCAAATTTGTGGAGCTGCAGGTGTTGCATGGGAAGCTGAAGATGGAGTCAGCTGTCTCTCTGAGGCAATCCTGTTTACTTACAAAAAAAATTCAGAAACTATGCTTTCCCTGGAGGTCTCAAGCTGCAGGTGACAGTCCTTTTGCTCCCTGCTTCACGTTGCAGTCAGCCAGCACTCTGCTCGGGATACTGCCTCTCCCCAGGCTTTTCTCAGAATCACATTTCTGGACAAATTTAGCAATGCAGGAATCGCCCAGGGGGCATGTCACTGCAGACTGTTTTGGGGGAGCCTTGGTAATGCATTTTTTTCATCTGTCTGGTCACTGAGTTAAAAAAGAAGATACAGAAGAGACCAGAATTCAGTTGCTTTCCAGACAAATCCCACAATGTTCACCTGCAGAGCCATGGTCCTGTCCGTGCTGCCATGCTGGCCCCAGAGCCTTGCTCAGTTCTGGCCCAGCTTCAGCCAAAGAAGGCTGTTGGAATCTGCGTGATGGGAAAGGTCCTTTCTCATGCAGGGGTAATGTAGCTTTGACTACTGCTGCCTTCTTCAGGAAAAACAATTAAGGTTTGTTTCCTAGAAGACCCACCCTTTGTCAGGGACCCAGTTTTCTTCTTTCTTTTCTTGGCCTACTTGTCAAATGAACATTCAAAGCAAGCTGGGAGGGGACAAGCACATCTTGATGCCCCAGTGATAAAGCGATCGGGGAGAGCAGCTTGCAGATTCTATTTCTTGCTTTTTGCCCAAGTCAGGCCAGCCAGACCTGTAAGCCTCTACCTCTGTGTGACCAGAGATCTTCCAGTTTCCAGATTTTGAGCAGCTTGGACAACCTGCTTGTCAGCACTCCCTGACAAATCGCTTCTGCAGCACATCAGCCCCACTCACTGCACGTGAGCAGTCAGGTCCGTGTCCTTTATGTCCAGGCTGCTCAGCTCAAGCAAATGTCTTATGCAGCCAGGTTGGCTTTAAACTCTCTCTTGCCTCTTGCTTTTAGTGCCTATGGCCTTCCTTTGCCTCCATCTGCAAACTGGAGCTATTTGTATCTTCTACTGACGTGGGCAGACAGCAGGCAAAGCGTACGGGAGACTTGCTGATAGAAGGTGTATCTGTGCACATGCAAAACAATAGCATGATCTACAGCCAATTTCCCTCCACCGTGGTGTGCCAGAGTCTTTGGTGAGAACCAGCTTTGATAGGAGAGCTGGGAGATGGCTCTGGCTTTTCCGGACCAGGAGCTTAGGAGCAGGGTGGAAAAACAGGGTAAGAGGGGTGCGAGGCAGTGATCCAATGAGCGCGTTGGAGGACCAGGCTTGGCTGGCCAAGGTGACAGGGACCCGGGAGGAGAGGGAGGGCAGAGGGAGCTGATAGCGGCAAGCACCAGAGTGAACAGGGATTGACCCTAAGGGGAAGCTGTCTCCCTGTAACTAAGTGTAAGAGAAGTGAATTGGCTTGTGCAAGCAATTCATTCTGGCATTTCTTAACTGTTGAGTCCTTGGATCACTTAATTACAATATCTTTCACTGTGTTAATAAGAACATATAAACCATACATATGCTTAAGATATATTAAAATGAAAAAAATACCCCAATGCTTCCAAAATAATATTAGCCTTATAGAAAACTAATTAATCCTTTCCCAATCCCTCTTTCTAAGTGTTATCTTTTGAAAAATGAGGAAAAAAAGGCTGTAAAAGATAAAGCTGAAAAAGGAAGAGGCAATATAATCAGGGCTGTGCAGAAATTTGGGGTTAAGTCCTGCTGTCTATTTTTAAATCATAGCCCTGTAGAGTGAAGAGTTCGTGTGTTCAAAAGGATGAATCAAGGCCATGTGAGTCCCAACTCTGAATTTCCCGGCTCATGGCAGTCTAAGCCATTATAAAACTGTATGTATAGGGATGTGGGTACTTATCATTCATGCCTTTCAGTTATCTGGGATTCACTTTTGTGTGGTTTGTGTATGAAATTTAACAAAGAGTTTCAAAGAACAAAGCCTGAAGAAGTAAATCTTCAATTATAATTTGAATACACACTCTTAATTATGAAAAAGCAGCCAAATCAGCCATTAGTTTTCCAAACATGTGAGTTTAAGATGATTTACTGGCAATCGGGTGCGCGCACATCTCCACACACACAGTTACTTGCATCCAGCTTTACAAGAAATCTCAGAAAATATCCCAGCCTGCTTTACAGAATTACAGTAAGAAGAATGTGACACCCTTTGCCATTATTTTTTGCTGCCAGTGATTCAGGCGGGGGTGGTGGGGGAAGGGGAAAGTTTTTGGCACAACAGCTCAAGGTCCCCCTACACTTGAACTTTGAATAAGCAGTGACTGTATCTTCAGCAGGCCTGTGGGTGTTAGAGCAGGACAGTGAGATAGAGTGAGAGTAAAAATACCTCAGCAGGGGTTTTCCTTCTGCTTTATGGAAAATGATGCAAAACCATTCGTGAGTTCCTTGCAATGGGAGTGAGAAGTGACACAGGATTTATTTTTTTTCAATTAAGGCAGACGGCGGTTTTGCGAGGTCATCATTCTTAGTCACAGCTATCTCACTGCAGCTGAGTAGCTTTTCCGTCTTCACCTGGCTGCTTTGCTCATCCAGGGCCCTGGGAGACTCTTCTCCCGACCAGGTTTGAGAGGGCTGTTTGGATGAGAGGAGCTTTTAAAAACAAACTGTACTTCCTTGTGACTAATGCCTTTCTGATTTCTTTTCGGTGATACAGAGCCATCTCCGGCCGAAAGTGCGGCTGATACTGCATCTGTCGATCGCTCCAGGGAATGGCCCCTTTGTCTTTGCCCTGGAGGAACAGCTCAAGAAACGTCAGAGAGGGTTGGAGCCTTTCCCATCGCTTTCGCAGGAGCGGGACTACCAGAAAGCGGGGATTAAAGGGCGGCACGACCCTGGCGCCATCCCAGGATCCCAACCCCTGTGCCACCCTGGGGCTGGGAGATGAGACCCTGGGGTTTGGCTAGGGGCCGAGCCCCCTTCTCAGTTGGCTCATCCCCACAGTCAGGAGCTTCACAGCAGCCGGGCTCCTTAGTGGTGTTGCCCCCCAGCCAAGCCCTTGGGAGGGGGTGGTGAGCAGCTGCACCCCGTCCTGCACCTGTGCGTAGGGCACCGAGAAGACCCTGTTATCGCAGTACCCTAAATGTTTGAAATGAGGGATGAGGAACCCCAGTGTGAAAGAAGTAACATTCACATCTCGAAAAAATGAGAGAAAAAGCTGCATTGCAGACAACAGCCTGTGAGAAAGGCATTCTGCCCAATGCGTTTACCTGAGCACACACAGATACACCCCATTTACACAACCAGCCTGAACTCTTCCTGCCTAAACTTAACTAAAAATAGAAACTTATTTTTCATGTAGATTTTGATAAAGATGTGAGCACTTCAAGTATATCTATCTACCTATCTCATGTATGACCATTAAAAGTCATGTTAGACCCACCCATCAAACCAGCTTAAGCTTTACTTCTCACTTCAGTGGTCGTTGGATCAGACCTGCAGCTACTATCTAAGAGCTTCCTGACTGCTTGTAATTAAAATGGATCCCTGAAAATATCACTGAATCCTATGAAATTCTTCTCATATTTCTGTGCAAAGCAAATCTATCCTTATGAGTTGAGAATTATGTACTATGCCTCATGGCAGATTTTTAAAAAACATACCAGAACTGTGTTTGCCACTTGCTAGCCCTAGTAAATTTGATATTTACACTGTCATCAGCTAAAGTGTGTTGGGCTCCTGTTGTGTGACTTTGGGGATTTGCCGGGGTTTCTATAAAACACAGGCCAGCTGCAACAGTGAAGGCAGTTCAGTTTAATAAGCTAATAAATACATTTAATGACCCTCATTATGTCTCGCAGTGATATCTGGTATTAAAGTGCAAGTGTTAGCCTGAGTAGAACGTAAAATAGAAAGTCCCCTGCCGAAATGGTGCAATCTGTGTATATGTGTGTACGTACATAAACACACAGACATATGCATATAAACCCATTGGAAGGTTCCTACAGGAGAATGGTATGGAATTTATTTTTCATTAATTCTTGAGAGTTTTCAGCTGTATTTGCAGCTCAGAGAGAGGAAATCATTTTAAGTTGCAAAAGAGTAAGGTAGATATAGAAGTCGTGGGATAGATCTGCCCCAATACGAAGGTAAATGGCCACTTGCAGGCTCACAGACACGCTGCACCCAGGCTGTGCCACTGGTGGGGAGCCAAAATAATCCCCCACGAGGCTCCCTGTGCTTTCTAATGGATTGGGGGAGGGAGGACTGAAACCCCCAGGACTTTAAACTGCAGCAGTAAAACTGGTCACCCAGCCTGCATGGAGTGTGTGCACCAAGGGGCTCCCTTTGGGGCTGACAGATGGGAAAACAAGTCAGTTTTACCTTCATTAGCATGACTTGGAGATAACGCAGGCGGTGGAGGCACCGAGTCCCTGTACCCCTGCAGAGCTGTTGGCTTTCCGGGTGCTCTCCTAGGAGGATGCCATAGATAATCCCCCGGGCCAAGGTCCTGGGGTGATCTTACAGCTGCCTGCGAGACTATTCTGCTTCCATGGGAGGGAGGGGGCCACGCTAAGAAGGTCCATGTATCAGTTTGCTTAGCCAAACATGTATTTGCAGCAGAAAAAGCCGAGCAGGAGCCATGATCGTGAGGAAAGGCAAAGCCTGTGCATGCCTACACATCATGCGGAGAACGCCGTGCAAGTCCCAGCACACCAGTAGGTACCCAAGCCAGATTGAAATGATTTACCTCTGGGGCTGGAACTGGCCGAGTGAGACAGCACAGCTCAGGGTGGACACCCTGAGGGATGTCTCCACCGCTCAGGCTGCTGCGGGCTCTGGCCAGGCTCAGGCACGGCACAGAGACTGCTGTCATGAGGGTGCAGAGGTTTGGTATTTCAGGCTAAGTGGAGACTATAGGAGGTTTTTAGAAATCTCCTTCTTGACCATGTTCGTGAGTTTGGATGGGCAAAATGAAAATGAGATGATGTACAGGAAAAAAAATGTGAAGTGATTAAGTCAAAAAATGTCCAATTTTGTATTTAAAAATAAATCTTCTGATAAACTATTCAGCATGTAGTTGCTGAATCAAAACGTGCCAATCACTAGATCATCTGGACCAAAATGTCACCATGTGCTCTAGGCATAGACGTACCTTTTTTATGTACAATATAGACAAATTCATGAATTAACTGGCTAGTATGAGTTTGAGCGCTACAGAAAACAGAGGAGAGAGGCTTGAGTGGTTTCTATTGTCACCAGAAAAGAGAGATTATCCTAGAATTCCAAATATGTCCAATCTTTATTTTTAGTTAATAAGTTAATCCTCTTAACAAAATCTCTCTCTCTTGCAATACCCCTCTGTTTTCCTGCTTGCAGGATAGAAAATGATCTTGATTATAAAAGAATCCGCTCAGGCCTTGTTTTTGGTCATTTTACCATAAACACAGAAACTTTTCTGTGCCGGTCAGGCAATGCACTATCACTGTGACTTTCCAAGCCAGGCAACGTTTCTGCTGCCTGCGCACTGTGAGGGGATCAGAGAGAGCACCGTGTCGTGCCCACACGCAGGGACTCTTCTTGGAGGCTTCGGAAGTGCTGATGGCAAGTCTGTGTTCATTCACTCTCCACACAAGGCCAGTCTTTCGCCCCATAGGGACCCCAGCTGTCCCCAGCCAAGCCCTTTTTTGGGGGACAGCATGCAGCTAATCACAATTCCAGTTAGCTCAGCTGCTGTGAAGATGGGTGCTCACATCAGATGGGCTGTGAGGTTCTATGATACTGGCAAGTACAACAAGCCACATTTTTGCTTTGATCGGCTATTCTCATCAGGATCAAACTGAGGAATGACAGCTTTCGGAGAGAGGTTTTGCAGCAGGTCAGGAAGGTGTGAGACAGGCTACAAGAGCACTGGACTGCAGGGATTCAGAGACAAGGAGAGTGTTCGGACAACAGGCTGCAAGCAGGGAGAGCCAGAGATGAGGCTGGGACCTGTAAAACAAGCTGGTCACCCAGGGCCAGAAAGATTGTCCTCCTTGGAGTTCAATAACACTGTTAGTCACCATGAAAATATTGGAAAATGTAAACTATGGGGGAGCTTCTCATGGGCTAGAAAGCCAAGCTGACTCCTGGAGCATCCCCTCTGAACTGTAAATGGGAACAGTATGCAACCGCAGGCTCTGAAGTCAGCAACCCACGTTCAGTGACATGACCTGAGCTCCTGTGTCCCCAGGCAGAGGCAAGAGGTCAGAGCTAACTGTCTCTGACCAGCATTGCTGTGTTTTCCTCCGTCTCACCACAGAAGTCAGTGTGGCCACGTGCAGTGACTTGTCCTGGGAGATCCCACGCTATTTTTCCTAGAAGCCCTTGAGGCAGAGAGAAGCTGTGAGCAGCACAAGCCTTGGAGGAACATGACCTCGGAAAGCAACAGAGGAAGAGACCGGTCCATTATAGTAACGGTTTTAATCTCAGGAGTGGGGTGGAGGTGTGATTTTGTGAGCCTCGCAACAGCAGTAGACACTCCGGCTTTATTGCTTGTTTCCATGGTGGTCCTTTCTGTAGACCCGGATATTTACAAACAGCTTATTTTCTCATTTCCAAATGCCATGTGCATGCCCCACAGTACAGCAGTGGCATTTGAGGGGCTGGCCCTGAGGCAATCTGGCTGCTCTTTGGCAGTGTTGGGTGGCTGCTTACCTGCTAAGAGGCAAACCTTGTAAGCAAGGGCAGCCAGCAAGTGACAACCCCCACATTAGATTTTTCCTCTCACTTATTACCAGGTAATATTCCAAAATCTTGCAGATTACACATCAGTGCTGAAAACTCACCACTGCTTTGGAAAGTTGCATGCTGAGCTGCGTATAAACTTGTCCTCAGTGTTATGATCCCCACAATACTGCTGTGATTCATGTGGTAGCTCTTGTGTTCCTTAAACACCCCATCTGCTGCAGCACATGACTCTCTTACACTTGCTATTTGGTTTTGTTGCCTTTTTTTTTTTTTCAAGGGTGAATTTCCTTTCCTAAGGGACCATTGCAAGATAAGGATGGGTGTGGAAGTGGGCTGAAATGTGACCTGGTGATGTTAGCATCAGCAGACCTGCCAGCTCACTGCCTTCTACACTGGGTGTTTCAGTTTGTTTACGGGATTCTCAAACCAGCATAGTCACATCGCTAGTCATAGGAGAGCCCGTAACGGCCTTCAAGCCTAGTACTGCCCCAGGGGCCACATGCTGGCAACAGGTAAAAGCTCTACATCTCTGCTGGACATGACAAGAGGTTCACTTGCTTGTTCCTAGCGAGTCCCAGGGGAACGGCAACTTACCTCCAAAGGAGAGGGCTGTATCTAAAGAGACCTGGAAGACGCCGCACCCCACAACGGCACGGCAAAGCCTCTGTGCCCGTTACAGCCTGAGCAGGAAGCAAACGTGTGTCGGTGAACTCACCCGGGCTGGCGTGGCCTGCCAGTGCCCTTTGGCAGGAAAATCACAAACCAGCCTCTTATTCCACAGAAACTTTGAGAGCCTTCTGCCTGTTCTGTGGCTTCATGGGAAAGCGTTAATACCTACTTTTTAAATAAATGTTCTTGTTTCAGATTGTGATGATAGTTCAGAAGTTTGAACTTCTGTCTGTCTCCCACAGTCCCCACTAGCTTTACTTTGGTGATAGCTGCTCATTTACTTTGAGAAAAGCAGACAACTCTTGCTGTGGCATTTTCTAATGTTTTGAAACCAAAAGGTGCTTTTCCAAGCACTTTGCAAGACAGAAGCCTTTCACCTGCCAAGGAAGCTAGAAGTGAGCTGAGCAAGTAGCTGGCTGGGCAGTCAAGGCAGAAACGGAATCAGAACTGGTACATTTCTTCTTGGCATTTTAATATTTTCAACAGAAATCTGTTTCAGTATATTCATATTTTCAGCAGAAAGAAAAAAACATTTCTCTAGAAAACCCTTAACTAGCTGTGGTGGCAGGGGTGACATGACTCTCTGGGCCATAAGAACCATAGGAAATATTTCACTTGTCCTGAATCAGCACTGAAAGAAGCTCTTGTAGATCATCAGGAGGAGGACATGCGGTTCCTTATACAGTCACTAAATTACCCCTTCCGGACTTACTATGTGTTGCACCATTGGCAGTGGTTTGGCCTGAACAATCTGACTTTTTAAAATGAGATGTCTGGTATTTCTGGTGACTAAGAACTGAAGAAGAAAAGAGCTTTTCATTACCACTGCTCACAATGCCTTCCCAAATTTTTATTCATCTTGATAACCTCAGCCATTCTTGTGTTCCCGGCTGAAAAAGGGTTGGGTGAGTCTGGTCGAAACTGCTCTCTTTCCATCTGGACAAAGCTGCACTACGCTTTTATGATGATGAGAATATTCAGGCTGGGTATACCTCAAGGGCCAAGAGCCCATTCTTTCACGTGAAATGGAAGAGAGGCATTTCATTGCTTTGTATTCCTTTGAAAATGCCCACTGAGATGACACAGACACAAAGCAGACTCAGCCTGCACAACTCTGAATGACAAGCCCCGTGTGGGATAGGTAGTGAAACCTCCGTGCTCAATAAAACCCAGATTATTTGAGAGAAGCATCTCCGGAAAGATAATTGAACGTTGTGGCAGGCAGGAAAATCAAGGTGTATGATTTATCAGTGTCTGGCCTGCCTCACCGGTGCTTACCCCACCATAATACTTCCTTGTATGCTTTCTGTCTTAGACTTGTAAGCCCAAGGTGTTGAGGGAGAAGAAGGCTGACTGAATGTTCATTTCCTGCAAGGGTTTCCTGTATGATGTAAGAATGAGAGTGGGAGCAGCAAACAGCTCCTCAAACATTAACTGTGTGGGGATGTTTAAGATTGCAAATGGTACTCAGAGACTCGAAGGAAAGGGTTTTTTTTGTCAGTGAGTTGAATCATTAGGGGATTTTTTTTTTTTTTTTTTAAGTTTTCCCTCTCCCCAGCTCTAGTAGGAATTTGAAGGTTAAGAAGGGGTCCAATAAGCTAAAAGGAAATGTCCCCTCTCTTCAAGTTTATTATTGAAAGTGGCCAGATGTCATTTGTTTGTGACTAGAAAAGGGAAGTTATATTACAGAACGTGACACTTCAAACCCCATGGTAAAAACAAAAGCGAAAATGGAAAAGCATTCAGCTGCACTCATTTACATTTGTGATCCACCGCCTGGGGCCCTTTGACATGGAGATAAGAACTGAATTTTATCACATTTAGGCACACTGTGAGTGTAATGTGTCCCGTACATTCAATCCGGTGTTGATCAGATGAATCTGAAGCCAGCTGGGATAGTGGGTGGTGGAGCACTAGTGGAGGAAATGCACTACATGAACTGGTTGGAAGTAATCTAATGGTAATGCTTTTTTCTTTCCCAGTCCCAGCTGGAATGCCCTCTTGTACTTGCACTCAGAGCTGTTGCCTTGTATGGGATATGAAATCTGCTAAGAAAAGTGATATAAAGTTCTTCAGCAATGAACTAATTTTTCTGGCACTCGACACTGAGCAATAGTTGGAGTGCGAGAGGTAGAGACACCATAGCTTATAGATATCCTACTAACTTTAATAAAGGAGGGACACCAGGCAAAATCTCTGCTGCCATCCATGGATTTGTATTAGCATTGAGGATCTTCTGCCATTGCTGAAGAATGAGATGGTTTATACTATCCTGTAGTATAGTATACACCAGCAAGGCTTCAACATGCCGACTTGAAATCTCTAAAGCTGTTTTTTCTTTTTCAAGGCACATGAAAGAGAGAAATCCATCAGTGAATTCATAGGTTACAGCAGAAATTGTATAGGCAACAAGGCATCAGATTCAGGTTCCCTAGGCCAAATGTGTCGCTATGAACTTCTCTGGTGAAAGAACATCCTGGAATAAAAGACACATTCACGCTACAAGTATGATTCACCTTACCTTCTCCGTAAGTCTGCCAAAAGCCAGTCACAACTTCTATGCTGTGAAGAGCCAAAGAGTATGAACAAGAAGCGAGACCAGCAATTTCTGTCCCATAGGCTTCCAAACATGAGCAGAATGTCATGACTGCCAGGCACATCGCTAAGTGCCGGATGTGCCCTGAAAAACAAAGAAAAAAAAATCTCTGTGCTGTTACTCAAATTCCCTGCAAATTCTTTCTCACATATGGTCACTTTCTGTGCACGTGCATGAGACCAAGTGTTGCTAATGCCTACAGAAGTGCTGTCCAGAAGTAAATTTTTACCAGCTAGGAATTATTGCCCTAAAGTAATTACATCTTGAATCTAGGAGTTCTGAGACTGGAAAGGGGATAAAAAGTGCTCAAGTTTCTTTGAGTAATGTAGTGGAAGGAATAAAATGAGACCTCGCTAGCTGTGTGCCAGGCCATATGAAGGCAGAAGCATTCAGCTGTTCAGGCTGTATTTGCGTACCACTTTGAAGAGGTTTGACTACTGCTAGCGGCACCTGTACCACAGCATAGGGCTCCTGCTGCTCCAAGGTAACTCTCTGTAAAGAGAAGCTACCTGAGAGAAGAAGAGAGGAGGACTCAGAAGGCCACCTAATGGGGACCTTTCTGGTCTTACTGGGACCATGTGGGGCCCACCATAATGGGATATATACCAGCATTCACAAACTGATTAATGGAATGTCCTTTGAGAAAGAAGCAATGGTTTGTTCTCAAGGAGATCTACAAAGGAGCAGTGAAGGAGCTGGGTGCTCGCCTCAGCATCAGAGTGCACAACACTGCCTGGGCTAAAGGACCAATCCACGTGTGATTTTCCAGGCACTGTAATGAGGATGAAGAGTTATTCAAATTGCTGTACACACTGATCACCCATGTAATCAGTACCGACCTACTCGTAGCAATCAGATGTCTATGGACAGTCAATGTGGATGCAAACTAAACTGTTTTTCATTAGACTAAAACTAGGGTGGGATCATTCAAAGCCTCTGGAATGACATGACACCTGTTAGTTACACTGAATGCTGTTACCGCCTCTGTGAGATACAACTATTGGCTCCATCTTGTGTGTGTCAGCATTATCCATCCCAGCTGGTTGAAATATTCTGGATTGCTTCACAGATCTGGTACAGATAGTCTGTCTCTGAGTCAGTGAACTGCCAGGTCACAGTGAAAACATCTTTTTCCTCTGTGCTGCCTTTCTTCACTAATAATAGCCTAATTGCCTTGGAATTTGACATATACAGGTTATGAGTGATTTTGTACTTTTTAATCTGATCAATTGCTCATAGTAATTTATCATTTTCCAAAAGTGAAGAAATAAAGGTACTTCAAAATGGAAGTCCAGTACTTATGCCTTCTGTTTAGGCTGCACAAAATATAGGAACTAAACCCTTGCCTTAAATGTGCGATCACAGAACAAATAATATGAGTGGTGGACCTGACACAAATCAGAGTGGACTTGATCTAGTTTGGGCATTGAAAAGATTTTTGTTCATTCACCATGCAGCCTGAGGTCAGATCACCCCAACTGCAGACAATACAAAACCCTACTATATAGGAGGGGTAATACTTTGATAGGCTCATTTGGCTTATTTTGCTATAATACCAATACCAAAGAAATGGCTGACATGGGACTCAAAGGGCATCATCCAGCAGGCAATCTGCAGGACCAGGTCCAATTGTGGTGCAGAGTTCAACTCTCCTCCCCTCCCAAGCACAACTTTTACCTAGGTGGAGTAACTCTTTGCTATGCTGTGTAGAGCAGTCATCAGTCTTAGCTGGCCAGGACAAAGCTGAAAGGTAAATGAAGTGAGTTAGAAGAAGCTGTTTCTGTTGAAAACAGGATCTCAGAGATTTGTGTTCCTGGTATATTCCCATCTTCAACAGGGCTTTCCAGCACAAATTAGCAATGGACCAATTTATATATGCTCAGTGGATTTGGGCTTGCCGATTGAGCTCAGCCAGAGGATTCCAAGAACATTCCTAGAGAAGCAGTGTTTGCCCTGGAGCTGGATGCCGTCCGTCCAGAAATACACCAGATGAAGAAGCAGCTGCTAGAAATGAGGCAGAAAGCTGGCTGCCATGAACCCTGTACATACTGCTCTGTGTCTAATATCCATGAGGAAAAGGGGATTCTGATCTGGCTCACGGATTTACTAAACAGCAAGGACAGATGATGAGTTTATGCTGCAAAATAAGGGACACTGACATAATATGGGTGAAATGTCAACTTGTGTGGAAAAAAATCAGTGATATAAAGGAGTGCTATGAGTACAGGGCAGGACGTGGCAGAAGGAACATCATCAGTGTCTTCTAGTACAGGACATGAAAGGAAGGTGTAAAGCCTGAAAATGAGGATCAAGTCTACCAGTGAACAGCATTTGAAATTGAATGACAGAAGGCATATGGCTATACTGATCCAGGTCAAACACAAATAATATTAAGATTATGGAACAGAGAGTTCAAATCTGGAGCAGCCTGTAGCTCATCTAACTGAGCGAGTGATGAGGGGGTATGTGTTCATCTGCATGGGAGTTTCGGAAATGGGACAAAGTGGGCATCTGCGTTAGCGCAGCAGGTGCCTGGCTGTTTGTATAACAGGGCTCTGGGAGAAGGAGCAGCACAGGCGGGTTCAAAGGACACCTGCAGAGACGGTTCAGTGCGTGCACTGAGCCAGCCCAGCTCCCATCTTGGTACAACGGTGCCAGCTGGGTTGGGACACCCTTGAGCCTCTATGTAGAGGACTCCATGTTGTCGTTTCCTCAGTCTGGGGACACGATGCATTGGCACCTGACCTAGTCCTGAAGGCAGCCAGCTCAGGATTAGCAGGACGTGTCTGTTCAGGCTCCTTACTACACAAAAACGGATAACTCATTTTCAGGTCAGGCTGAGTGTGGCGACCACAGTGGCCTCTTGCTGTCACTAATCTACAACCATCTACTGACGATGGAGAAGACCTTAGTGAAGCAGGTCTTTTTACAGCTGGATAATTGTGGATAATGGCAGCTGAATACATGTTTATGCCCCCAAAAGTGATTACACAAGTCTTAAGCTGGTTATTACTTGGAGACCTCTACAGGCTAGTTGCAAAGCCAGCTGGGATTTAGAGGAGGTCTCACTCACATTTAATTTCCTAAACAGCACAAAGCTGTTAGGGTCAAGATAGTGAAGCATCAGCCATGAACACGCATAAAACTGAGGAAGTTGTGATGTACATGTGACAAGGATGTATTCTGATGAACTAAAATGTATGTCATGTAGCCACTGATCACAGCTGTGTCAGAGAGGTGCTGAATGTGGAAGTGGAGGTTCAGGCTTCTCACGTTCCCTTTTCTGAAGCATAATGCAAGCTGCCTCTCTGGGTGGTGGATTAGCCTTGAAGACTTCCATTAGCTCTAAGCCAGGGCGTAGAGCTCCACAAATCCTTATTCTCCTTAGCACATCTATTAAGTTAAACATTTGGGATGATCATCTTTGTGAATTCATAGGAAACTGCTGTGAGTATATGAGTTTGTCATCATAGCTTGTCATCGTCTAAAGGTAAAACCACTTAGAGACAGTGATGGCCAGGAAAAAAGTTTTGTTTCGCAGTGGTCAGAATTGTCTAAGCTCTAAAAGGTGCAAAAAGGTTTGCTTATATGGTTTCTAAACAAACATTTAAATGAGACAAGGCCTGGGAAAGATAAGCCATGACGGTGAATTTTTCAGAATTACATGTACAGGTTATAATGGAAAATACGTTGATCCTTTGGCTCAGAAACCTGGTGCA
>KL260407.1:459-15060 GCA_000699545.1 Podiceps cristatus | reverse complement strand
GAGAGAAAAAGGAGGCTTGCTTTATTTTCAGAAAGTTAAATATTAGCTGTTGCCAAATGACTTCAGTTGGACAAGTGAGGAGCCATGGGGTGGATTTTGAGAAACCGCCATGTTACACACTGAGAATCTGCCCCCCTGTTTGTGACCTCTAATTATTTCACAGCACATGTGAAACCTCACAACGTGATTTGGAATTGGAGTTTTACTTGGCATGCTACCACCGTCACTGCGTTTTCCTTCCTTTTTCCCCCCAATGGGTTTTCATCTCACAGGCAGACAGGAAAGCAGAGGAGGGGGGGAAAGAAAAAGGAAAAAGGACCTTATTAATTTTACTTCTCTATGGAGCCACAGAAATCCCTCAAGCTAAACCAAACACAGACTGAAAAAGAAGTGGGAAGAGATTATCAGGAGCCTGGCAAGAGTGGAGTGCAGTCGGTGGTCAGGTGAAGGCTGCTTTGGAGGATAAGCAATTTATGTGTTATCAGTGCAGTAGAGAGAACAGTAGCTCCCTACACTGAAAGGAGATTAAAAAGCAACAACAGCCTTTTCTGTACGCCACAGGCCAATCTGCTAACTGTATGAAAAGCTGAGAAGCTGCTTAGAGACGATGTTTGTTTAATTCTCACCTGCACCCACTTGAACCATGCAAACGACATGGTGCTTTTCAGAACATATGCATATGTTTCCATGTGGCACTGTTTAGCGAAAGAGCTTGTGCCCAGTTAATCTAGCAGTGCTCTAAGATTTGTTGTGAGTGTAAAAGACATCCCTCCCTCAGTCTGAGTAGCCTTGTGGCTCCAGAAAAGAATGAGGAAAAAAAAGTTTTGTTTCTTTTTTTTTTTAGAATCTATTGTAAGGGGGAGCTGATAGTAATCAGGGGAGTGTAATAAAAAATAAAGGCCAAAGCAAAAATGGCCTCCTTTGTTGGAATAGGATTTCAGTCAGGAAGCTCAAGTATTGTCTCAGTTCAGACGCAGGATAATTAATACTCTTGATGAATCAGTAAATCACATCTACTATTCTGGAAGAAAGAGAGTGATGGAGGAGCAGTACAGTCAGGTTGTCCAGACGTTAGAACAAGAGTTAGGAGACAGGATTCTCTTTGCTGCTACTGATTTTCACTGTGTCCTTGAGTCAACCATTTATCCCTTTCTCTTTCCTCTTTGCCTCTAGGACATTAGACACATTTTATACACTACCAATTCCTTGCAGGCAGAGACAGGTTTCCAGCAACGTCCTTGACTGCTCCAAAAGTAACATTAACAGCCAGTTTCTGAAAGTCCTTAACACACTAAGTATTGGAAACTCGGGCCCTGCAAGCAAGACTGGAGACGGGAGCTGATCTTCTTTAGAATATGCTCTTATAGAAGGACAGCGTCTTTCTGTGTGCATCTGGTCCTCCCTTACAGTGTCTTACCAAGACTGTGAGTCAGTTGCCTCCAGTTACATACAGCTACTACCATAATCATAGTGAAATGATTAGCAAGCTTTGCTTACCTGACACTATGTATCTTGACATTAGCTAGAGCATTGTAAGCCAGCACAATACATTCACTCCTTTGTCCAAGTCTGATACAATTAGTTGACAGATAATCTGGATCAGCGTCTGTTTTACTAACAGTCTCAAAACGGATCAATTACTATGGTTGTAATACCACACTAATAAGATAATTTAGGGATACAGGGACTTCCATACAATAACATCAAAACTCTTTGATAAATAGGGGCAGTATACTACATTCCTCCCAAAGTTTTTGATCTCCATCGTAAAGTGTATTTTGTTTTTACATATTGATAGGCTGATCCAGACCTTCGCTATCCTGCTGATTACAAAAAACCTCAAAGATTACTCTTATTCTCAGCCCATCTATATGTATTTGTTCTTGTTACACCTTTACCCTTTAACTGACACAGCCCTTCTCTTTCCTCATGTTTATAGTCCTGTTACAAGTGCAGATGACTATCAGATCTCTTCAACCTTCACTCCAACATGTCAGACAAGTCTAAACTTCATAATTATCTTTCTGCCTTCTTTTTGCATTATGTTCCACTACCAGAGTAGAGGTTTCAGAACTGTATTTGTAATTTCAGAAAATCTGTACAAACATCTCCCTCACCAGTTTGAAAGAAAAATGACTTGAAGTCACAATTCAAATCATAGACAGATGCAAGTGAAACAATTGCATTCAATTTCCATTTTGCACACCCAGAGGTGCGGGGAATTACACCTCATGTCTTCTGCTGAATCCAGTCTTGGTAAACCCATTGGCCAGAAGGCAAGGATAGGACTCATGACCTTGGTCTCATCTCTAGTATCTCCCCTGAAATTTTGGCCATGTTTTTGGCACTTCTTTGGTCTGTTTGACAACTTTTTTTAAGGAAGAGATCATAATACTTGAAGCCTCACTGCATATATTTGTAAAAAACAGAAGTTACACCAAAAACTTTTCATATGTGTGCTTTAATTTGCTAACTTCATCTGAAGTCTAGGAAATTAGAAAAAAAATAGCGTCTTTAAATCAGTTTCACCTTTTTTTCTTGGTTGAAGAGTTTCTGGTTTGTAGTGTACAGGAGAAAAACATTAATTTTCATGTTTGATCAAGATCTGTCAATATGGAAATGCCAGGGCTGATTCTGATCTTGGTTGTTTAGATTTTAACATGTTACTCCTGCGTTACTGTGGTACAAGATCAGACTCATTTCTGACATGATTTTATATGAAGAGCATTAGTTCCTCTGGATTGAAAGGTAAATATTACTGGTATTGTGTAGAGACGATGGAATTTTGTTATTTCACTTGCAAGTCAGCTTTAAAAACATGGCTAGATAGGCATCTTAGCGTAGGCAGAAAGCTCTGCACTCTCCGAGGGTCTTTTGTTTGCTAATCAATGCAACAGGGAAGACCCAGAAAACCTTGCTGCTGCTTCGTGTGCAGAGTCACAGCATTTCTCAAAGTGCAGGCTTGTAAGATGTAAGCTATCATATATTAATTACTCTTAATTATTGCACATTGTCTTTTCTAGCTGAATTATTGATTTCTCATTCCAGCTGTTCTGCCTGTAGTTTATAGTATGATTACTGTTCACAGGCTGCTCCCTGTTTTTTCCTGTGGGTATGCATATTGCATGATGGCTTGAGTTTTGTTCAGTTTTTTTCTTTCTATTTTTGTGTGGTTTTGTTTTCACAAACATTTTTGAATTGAACAAAATATTAAGGATTGCATAGTGAAACAGTTGCATGAATCAGTTTTAACCACCTTATCATCCTTAAATGTCACCCCTGACGTTCACAAATTCCCATTTCTGTCACTAAATCCTGGTGCAGCTCTGAAGAGGAAATATGTTTCCGGTCACACACAAACATGCATTCCCCCTCCTTTTAAAACAGAAAGACATTTTCCTTTATAATCAGCCTAACATTCAAGTTCTTTTCAAATGAAGTAACTGAACAAGTAATGCTAGAGATATTTTCAGTTATATTTTTCCCTATTTTTCAACAACATCTTGGAAAGAAAAACCTGTGATAGTTTTGGTTTGTTTGGTTGGTTGGGTTTTTTTTTTTTTGTTTTGTTGTTGTTGTTGTTGTTGTTGTTTGGTTTTTAATGATTAAATCTTCTTTAATGATTAAATACTTTCTCTATGATTTATGGAAGTTAAACATCTAATACCTTATCTATCTTTTTCCTCTCCGTACCCAGCTCCATGACAAATAGTTTGCCCATGATATTCTGATGCTTGCTTTCATTTAAGCTGTCATCATCTATTACATTATCATCTCTATATTATGGGTACTTTACTCAAACAGGAAATCCATTCCATTGACCTCAGGAGCTGGAGTCTAATGGAAAGATTGTCTCATGAGTTGACTTAAAGCATATCCACATGGAAAATTTCCCATTTTCTGGCAAAATATTTTCTCTTTCAATTTTCAGTTCTTCCAGTTTTTCAGGAAAAAAATGGAAGTTTTACTCATAAACTTGTATTTTTTTGCACACCCTAAAAACATCTACTAAAAAAAAAGGGAAAAATTTTAATTTAAACAGTGAATTATTAAAACTATGGTTTATTTAATGTAATGGCAAATTTGTATTGACATTTAAGGTGCTAAGAAACTGCTCACTCAATTATATAGATGTTACGCTTTCTTACGAAGGAATAACAGAGAATGTGAACTTCATCCTATTGACTTACCACTATACTCATCTTCAGAAATACTTTCATTCCAGTGTCTCGGTGGAAATGCTCAGCTTTTGTCTTGTCTCTGACAAGTCAGCCATGCTGCTCATAGGGAAGTCATCAGAGATGTTTGAACGAAAACAGAAACACTCTAATGTCATCCCACTTTCTATCAGAAAACACAGGTGCTTTGAGTGCTACGTGAGATTTTATGTCAACCTATTACAACAAGGCACTGAAGCGGAGCTCTTTAAGAAATCTGGGAGGAAGCTCTTGCTATGAGGCACTACTGATGAAACAGAGTAAACCAGGGTTAATAAAATAAAGGCACCAAACACAAAATGAGGCTGTAAAACAAATATACTTGTCATGGTTTACTTGCAATCTCTCTGCAGTGTTGAAGCTGAGTTAGGAATGGCCACATTAGCCATTCCATCAAGGTCAAGAATCCTGAATGAGTTGCTATGGGAAACAAATTACTGAGGTGTCAGCTGGAGCTGAAGGTTCAGATATGAGGGAACTTTAGCCATTATATGCTTGAAAGATTTCCAGCACAACAGAGGCTGGAAAAGAGCATACTGGTAATAACAAGACCAGGAAAGCAGATGTTTCATTGACCTTTGCTCTGTGCATTCGGACTACTCATTTGCCAGCATGCCTGAGTGGACCAGAAAGGAATTGCAAATAAGGTGCAGTCTCCTGAGGCATAAGTAAATAAACAAACAAATAAATAAATCAGATATTAAGTGCTTTTATTTTTTTTTTTTTTTTTTTTTTAGGAAGGTATGTAAAAGAAACTCAATAGCATATGAATCCACCTGGGACTCATGCCCTGCTATTAAAGATGAGGGAGATATTTTTTATTTTATATGGCATTAATTTCAGTGAAAGGTATTGATAACCAGTGAAAGAACAAGCTAACCTGCTACTGAGGTAGAAACTCCCCAAAACCCAGTTTCATTCACTCCATTCACTTAGTAAATGGTCACTATAAACATGACTTTGGCTGGAATTGTCTGTGGAAAGAGAATTAGGAGGACTAGACCTTCTGTCCCACTCTGACATTCCTCTTTGTTAAGGCAATCTGCTAGTCTTGACCCCATGAAGCTTACCTCCAGATTTGTAGAAGCTGGAATGTTTTCAGTTTCGTATTAACTTTGACGAAGGAGTTTATGCTTAATTACAGACAGGCTTGTTCAGAAAAGTTTAGGGTAAATCCCTGTGTCCTAGTTTGATACTGCTGATCTAGCTGCTCACTCAGCAGCTATGGGATGGCTTGCAGAGAGTGTTATCACCAAAAGAAGAATGAACCAGCTTGTCTTTATCACATCATTTGTCAATTTTTCTCATCCATTAAAATTTTCCTATCCAGGAACAGGAAAGGCTTTGTTTCTTTTACTGGGATAGAGGGAAAAACATCTGCTCTGGAGACTAATATTGTATGCTGAATACTGGGTGAAAGAGATAGGCATACTTCTTTTCCATTAATGAAGAGATTTTGCTACACAACAGATAAAATTCTGTCCTATTATTTCCTTGACTTCAGGCTGTTTTTCCCAGAGGCTATCTTTTCTTCTCCCAGTCATTCCTACTATGGCTTTATGTTTGGGGATTCCTTGTTAAATATTTTAGGTCTGGGGCTTGGAGAAAGAATCAGACATGAACATCTATTGGTTAACACCTTGCATCATTTCTACACCCTCTGCCCTACTAAAAATCTTGAGAATATATTATTATGTACTTTTTATAGGAACGCAGTAAACAAAACCAAACACCCAAAGACCTGTGAAGGATATCTAAGAATTACAGTAGTTTATGAGCTACTACAGTAGTCCATGGGACTTCACTGGTAACACTTCAAGCTTTCCCATAATACCTGAGTCTGTATCCATATGTTATAGCCAGGACCTCAGTGTTCAGATGGCTCCTAATATTAAAATATAATGTCAAGATCTGGAGGTATATTTCTAGGAAGAACAAAGGAACAGGCAGGGAAAATATTTCTACTTCTGTAATAAGGCATTATTTCTCTACAAATATTTGTCTTTCTTGCTTTTCCCTATGTAACTTGTTGGATTGTAATGATCTAGATTGAGTAAAAGCTGGATAATACATTTTATCATGGCAGTGAAAGAGCTTTGAAGTCCTGTAAGGTTTGTGTTTTTTGGTTTTTTTTTTTTTTTTTGTTTTGTTTTGTTTTGTTTTTTGTTTTTTTTTTTTTGTTTTTTTTTTTTTTTTTTTTTTGTTTTGTTTTGTTTTTTGTTTTTTTTTTTTTGGTTTTTTTTTTTGTTTTTTGTTTTTTGTTTTTTTGTTTTTTTGTTTTTTTTCCCCTTTGGATTAGGCTTCATTGCACTTAAGCATTGTGCAGGAATAACTGAAGGTAATGTCACTGACAGAACTGTGCTAGCAAGATCTGTAAATCAAACTAGAATTTACAAACTGTCTGATAGCTCTCTTGAAAAACATCTGCTGTGACCCTTAATTTCAAAGAAGGGGTAGTAGGGATTTTTAGGGTTTTTTTGGTGCAATTGCAGCTCAAATGAGAGTGGATTCCACATTCTCAGGCAGCCTGAATTGAAGCTACACTAATGGGAACAAGAAGATTCCTAAATGGAGAGATACAGCTTCTGCCTGGTGTAGAAGCTGTTGCTGGTGTGTTTTCTTTTAAGCCTTCTCTAGTTAGTGTCATGGAGCAAGTACAGTTATTTCTGGGAATGGTCTGTAGAAGAATTTGAAAATAATCTCCATCTATTTCAACTACTGACCTTAAAGCAAAAGAGCAAATGCTTCCGCATTAAGGATCTCTGTGCAGCTGGAGATTGCTTTCCCCATCACTGAAATGGAAACAGGTGGGGAAGTGGAAGTGGAACAGGAGTTTAACCATACACTGCAGCCAGAGCAAAAGTAGAAAAATGCCTTGATTGGAGGACTCAAATAACAAGAAAGCAGAGAGGCTAAACAGAGCAAAATTGTACTCTTGCTTAGATGAAGGTGGTGGAGAAGGATTAGAAATCACTGGTCAATTAAGGTAAAAGAATGAAGGTAAGAGGCTTTTGAGAGCTGGGATGCTAAGTGAAAATCCCCTGAAGGTAGGGAAGCTAGCTCGCCACCTGGCTAGCTTTAACATGAAATAATAAACCAGGCTGATACCATTGCAAGAAATCTTGAAACTGTTATCAAAATTACTTTTCCTGAATAATTAAACCTGTTGTAAGAAAAGCTAGTGCCAGTTTCTCCTATGAAAGACAGGAAACTGCTTGATTTACTAAATTATGTTCAATACTGATTTAGCACTGGATTTACTGAAACACTTGCTCATTCTGTAGCCTATACCTATGTTAGGCAGCCCAAACTGAACTAATGTCGTGTTTATAGTGATGCCTTTCAGCTATGCGTACCTAGGAAAAGTCTTTTCTTTTCTGTGCTGCAGGAAGGGACTGAAGTGGTTGCTTGCAGCATAGAAGACTAGGATCAATAACCCGGGTGCCCTTGCTAGTTTCTTCTTATTCCCTTTTTCAGATTTTTTATTTTTTTATTTTTTTTTTTTTTAGAAGAAGAAGGGCAAAACATTTAATTAGTAGGCTTTAGGGTGAAGTTAGGCAGCAGATGACAAATGGGAAGAAACAGTGATGGACCGAAAAAAGGTAGAAGAATCAACACGGATGCAGGTGAGCAAAAAGAAAGGAAACTCGGAACTCACTCTCACCATGTGGCTGGATTTGAACTAGAAGAAGAATATATGTGCTTTGGATAGTTTACACACAGAATAGCGGAAATACAAAGGCAGTAAATTACTTCACAGACAAATCAGAATCATCTTTCAGGAAGATGATCCCAACCTTAAGAATTTGGGGATCATTCAAGTCAAAGATGATAAATCTTAATTGCTCTTACTGTTCATGTTGTCTTTACATATGTTCTCCTATAATAAGATATATGTTATATTCTCCTTCCCCCTCCACCCGTTATCAAATGAACACTCCTTAGCCAGGACTGTACTCATTCCTACATTGGGTCTTTCACCTGTTGTGTTACTGTATATACAAAGAGCACTAATGATCATGTAAATATGAGATTTTATGTGCTGGAGTGGCCTGGGCAGGGTCTATTAAGATCTTATCTAGCCTCTGTCACTGTTGAATAACAATATCTGTGCACACAAAACACAAGAAACATTCACAAAGGTGAAGTAACCTTTGCCTTAACTCCATTAGTCTGTGGTTGCCTTTGCAGGCTGTAAGAGTACTGTTTATACATATCATAAGACATTTTTGTTTGGTTGTTTTGTGGGTTTGAAGTTTAGTTTTTTGGAGCTATGTAGTTGTAATTTGTGAAATATGAAAACTTTGAAGTGTGTTTCACTCTGAGAAATACTTAGACATTTTGTGGCAAATATGCTCCAAGACAAGATGCACATTTTTAATAAGGAGAGCTTCTATGTATAACAACTTTTACATAAAGCAGTCTTTATGTTATATTTCTCATTTTTTTATTTACAATGAGAGATTGAATAATAACCTACTTTTTTTTTTTTTTTTTTTTCCTTTTAATAACATCCACAACTTCGTTTCTGCCATCATGTCTTATCATGTCCCTGCTTTCTTAAGAACTGTATACCTCTTCTATTTTACTAGTTGTTCTTTCTGATCATTTCTGGATGCTGTTCATTCTCTTGAAATCCAATTTAGAGCAACACACTGATATGGGTTAAGGGCATAATTTTCAAAGTTGTTTATGTCCCTGATTATGCAGATAGATACCTGACAGGCTTTTTGGAGACATCTTAAATGCTGAGGAGTTTTGCAGTTGATCTTAATAAGCCTTCAGTACACACCTAATTTACAAATTTAATTGGCTGTCAAATATATTTGACAGGTTGACCTAAAGCAATCAGTGTCATGCACACAAGACCAGATGTGACATACCTTTTAGACTAGAAAATTACAGGACACAAAATATTATCTTCTATGTCTTTTGTTACTTACCCTTTGCTCTTCTCCTTCTCTTTGCAGTTCCATCAGTTCATACAGCTTTCTGAGAGGTTACCTGCAGCAGATACAAGTGACATAGATGTGCAGTTCAAACTGTCCTTTCTATTGTGCATGCAGTCTCCCTGTGTTGAAGCTAAACTTCATAGAATGTTTTGAGTTTGAACAGACATTTAAAGATCATCTAATCCAACTACCTTGCCACAGACAGTGGCAGACAGTGAAAATCCTTCACTAGATTAGGTGGCTCAAAGCCTCATTCAGACTGACCTTGAACACTTCCAATGATGGGGTCTTCATAACTTCTCTGGGCACCCTGTTCCAGTGTCACAGCACTCTCATCATAAAAAAAAAAAAAATAAAAAATCTTCTTTATGTCCAATCCAAACCTACCCCCTTTGTGGTAGGCTGACCCTAGCTGGAGGTCAGGTGCCCATGAAAGCTGCTCTGTCATTCCCCTCCTCAGCTGGACAGGGGAGAGAAAATATAACGAAAGGCTCGTGAGTTGAGATAAGGACAGGGGGACATCACTCAGGAATTACTGTCATGGGCAAAACAGACTTAACTTGGGGAAATTAGTCTAATACCAGTCAAATCAGAACTAAAAACTAAATCTTAAAACAGCTTCCCCCCACCTCTCCCTTCTTCCAAGGCTTAACTTTACTACTGAGTTCTCTACATCTGCCTGCTGCAGCAGAGCAGGGGGATGGGGAATGGGGGTTGCTGTCAGTTCATCATATTATTTCTGCAGCTCCTTCCTCTGCAGGGCGTGGGCTTCTCACACTCTGCCCCTGCTCGAGCGTGGAGTACCTCCCACAGGAGACAGTTGTTCACAAACTGCTCCAGGGTGGGTCCTTTCCAAGGGTGCAGTCCTTTGGGAACAGATGGCTCCAGCATGGGTCCCCCATGGGGTCACAAGTCCTGCTCAAAAACCTGCTCCAGCTTGGGCTCCTCTCTCCACGGGGTCACAGGTCCTGCTAGGAGCCTGCTGCAGCACGACTTCCTATAGGGTCACAGCCTCCTTTGGGCACCCACCTGCTGAAGCTTGGGGTCCTCAATGGGCTGCAGGTAAATATCTGCACCTCTGTGGACCTTCGTGGGTGCAGGGGCACAGCCAGCCTCACCAGGGGCTGCACCAGGGGCTGCACCACGGGCTGCTCTGGCACCTGGAGCTCTTCCTCCTTCTGCATTGACCTTGGGGTCTGTAGGGTTGTTGCTCTCATATATTCTCACTCTTCTCTCTGGCCACAGTTGCCATTGAGCAGGTTTTCCCTACCCTTCTTAACTCTGTTATCCTGAGGCACTACCACCATTGCTGATGGGCTCAGACTTGGCCAGCGGTAGGTCCATCTTGGAGCCAGCTGCATCGGCTCTGTTGGACATGGGGGAAGCTTCTGGCAGCTTCTCACAGAAGCCACCCCTATAGCCCCCTCTGCTACCAAAACCTTGCCACTCAAACCCAAAATAACTAAAATAACTCCTTCAGTCCTGTCACTATAGGACACTATAGACCTGGTAAAAGGTCTCCCTCAGTCTTTCTTATAAGCCCCATTCAAGTATTGAAGGGCTGCAATAAGGTATTCCTGGAATCTTCTCTTCTCTGGGCTGATTAACCCCAACTTTCTCAGCTTTTCTTCATTGGAGAGGTTTCCAGACCTCTAATCATTTTTGTGACCTCCTCTGGACCTTGTCTAAGAGGTCCATGTCTTTCTTGAGCTGGATGAATACTCCAGGTGGGGTCTTATGAAAGCATAGGGTCAGAATCACGGCACTCAACCTGCTGGCCATGCTTCTTTTGATGCAGCCTAGGATCTGATTGGCTTTCTGGTTGGCAAGCACACATTGCCAGCTTATGTCCGTTTTTTTATCTACCAATATCCCCAAGTCCTTCTCCACAGGGCTGTTCTCAATCTGTTCTCTGTCCAGCCTGCGTTGATTACCCCAAATCAGGTACATGACTTTGCCCTTGGCTTTCTTGAACTTGGCATTCACATGGGCCCACTCCTCAAACCTGTTAAGGTGCCTCTGGATGGCATCCCTTCCCTCAAGCAAATCAACTGAACCACTCATCTTGGTGCCATCAGCAAAGTTGCTTAAGGTGCACTCAATCTCACTGTCTATGTCATTGATAAAAATATTAGATAGCATTGGTCTCAGGGACAGACCCTTGAGTGGTAACATCACTCATTACTGATTTCCACTTGGACATTGAGCCATTGACTTCATATCTTTGAACATGGCTATCCAGGCAATTCCTTATCCACTTAACAGTCCATCCATCAAACTCATATGTCTCCAATTTAGCAGTAAGAATTTTTTTTGGGACTGTATCGAAGGCCTTACAGAAGTCCAGGCAGATGACATCAGTATTTCTTCCCTTATCCACTGATGCAGTCACTCCATCGTAGAAGGCCATCAGATTAGTGAGACACATTTTACCCTTGGTGATGGTATATTGGCTGTCTCTAATCAGCTCCTTGTGTTTGATATATGAACATACCTTCCCGTAGGATCTATTCCATGTTCTTCTGTCTGCAGGGCTGACTCCCATACCACTAGCTGATTTTGTTTTCTTTCAATTTCCTCAGTAGACACAAAAACTAAAAAAACCATTATAATCAGGACATTAAAAAATGCAATGAAGCCCTTCAGAGTTCTCTTAGGTGGTGCAGTTATAACTATTCTATTGTTTTCTATCTTTGCTAAGGACACTATCAGCTATTGAATTTATTTAGCTGTTGTGGTTGTGGTTTTTTGGGTTTGTTTTTGTTTGGGGGGTGGTGGTTTGTGGTGGGTTTTTTTAAATTTTTATTTTTCCTAATATTAATTGCCAGATATGTGTGCAGTGTAGTTAGCATCATTTATCAGTCTAAAGTAGCCTACTATTCTTCCTCCAAACCCCTTAGATACAGGGAATTTAGTGAAATGATATCTTATGAGATGAAAGAAGGATTTACACCAGGGTCATCTTTACTTTTTGGAAGCTTATTAGGAGATTTGGAAAGCAGCAGCAGGTTAATTCCATCCTCAGCAGAACTAGGAGAAAATGAAAGTAAGACGGAATGCAGAAAGCAAAATTGTGACGACGTTACGCATCCACATTTGCAATTGTTGTTACTGGGAGCCATTTTCTGATCATTTAAGATGTTAAATAAATTATTTGTGGAATTGATACTTCATTGATCTCCTGGAAGATTCAAATAATGTTGTTGATTCAGTATCCTAAATGACATTTAGGATACTTTAATGCATTGCTGGCCAAACATTTTATTGCTTAGCAAGATCAAAGACAATTTTGTTATATTTCTGTACATTATGTATATGTATATATATATAATAAAAAGGAAAAGTCTATCATGAGTCACCTCCAATCTCAATAAATGTTAATAGGTAAGAGAAATGTGGAATATAGGAGTATATACTAAACCCCATGTCATTTCTCCATTCCTGATTGTAGGAACTGGTTTCAAAATTAGTTAAGGTCTCCCAAGTCTGGGAGAGATTTCTCCCCTTGTCTCTGTGTTTTCACAATGCTGCATTTTTAAAAATTGGTCATCAAATATTTTGAATGGAGGGAAAAATGTGTAAAATATTTACTTTTCCAGCTGAAAGCAGTAAATGCTATCCAGTGCTAGGCATTATGATGTAACTGGTTTTGCTGAAAAGACCAAGAACAGCTGAAAATATCATGACTATTAAATTCTTGGAGACAAAAAAAAAACAAAAAACAAAAAACAAAAATACACCCCCCCCCAAAAAAAAATAGAAAATAAAATCCTAACCAAAAGGGGGTTCCTATTGTCTTAATAAAGCAAAGCAAGTATATCAAGCAGAGAGGGCAGGTATAAGTGGGAAGATTAAATGTAACTTTATTCAACTGTTAAGGCAAAAGACCCTGGAAATTCGGAATGACTAAAGAGGTAGGGATATGTTTCAGTAGAAGATGGTGGCAACTTTAGCTCTTACAAATATAACTTTCCATAAATACTCTCCTATTTGTGAGGTATCTCCTGTACTGGGAAGTGTGATCATGAACTGCTGCAGTAAGGGCAAGTGGTTTCATCCTTTTGTCCTGTAGCTAATGCCAGGAACATCTCATGGGTTCATTGCATTGCATAGTACAGTCATTGAAGATAATTATTTAAACCCTATGGTCACTTTTAAAGACAAGACTGCCATGATGACATTAATATTTTAGATTTTTTTTTAATTGAGTATAACAACTGGAAGAAGTGCCTCTATATCTATAAAGGTTGGAGTTTGGTCTTTGAATTAGTGGCAGGAGTTGTTATCTGCTTTGAAATGTTTGATTTTTTTTGTACCCTGCTAAACTCAACTGGAATTGATGAAGGTCACCAAAGTGTTTAAAAATCTTGAAACAGTAACGGCTCCATTGGAAACAGTTATTAAGGATGATTCGAGAGTATGATTCTGATTTCATATGGGGTCATCTGTCCTTTTGCCGTGGTTTAGCCCCAGCTGGAGGCCAGGCACCAGGCAGCTGCTCCCTCACTGCCTGTTCCTGGCGGGGTGGGGGAGAGAATTGGGAAGAGAGAGGCAAAACCCATGGGCTGGTACAACAGTGGGTTAACAGGGCAGTAAAGGGGACATGAACAAACCAACCAACCCCAACAATACCAGTAACAGAGGGCACTTAACGAAGGTTTCACAGTACTGGTCACTCACTCCAGCAGTGATTCCTCTCTTCTGCACCCTCCCCTTTTATATAGGGAGCCTGGTGGACATATGGTATAGAATAGACCCCTGGGCAGCTCCTGGTGACGATTAACCCTGTCCCAGATGGAACAAGGACACCTTTAATTACTGTAGGATTACTGCAGAAAGAGGTGAGTGTAGAAATATGTCACTTCTGAAAAACCTGTTGTTCAGCCGCACAGGAAGTCTCCCATTTTCCAGGGGGGGATGATGTTAACATTTTCTTCTTTTTATACCACCAGATACTTTATATAAGAAAAACTTAATGCTATTTAGCTGGAGGGAAAAAGGAAAAAAGGAAAACCAAAGTGACTTCAATCTGATTTTCAATTTACAGCTTACCCAATAAAGGATTTTTCCAGAAGGACACAGGCACAACCATTTCCCCCCATATTTATTAATACAGAAAAAAAAAAAAAAAAAAAAAAAAAAAAATCCAAGTAACTCAGGATGAAGATGATAGTAATTTTTTCCCCAAAATTTTATGTAAGCTTATTTAAGAAAAAAAAAAAAAACTAACAAGAAAAACCCCAACCACAGCACAATCTTAATTAACACTCTATGCAGAGAATAAACCTGTCTTCTTTCAAGAGGTGATATAAATAACCTTCTCCTCTAAGCCTTGCCTCCTCTTGCAAGATGATAAACAATTTTTATTTTTTTTTTAACTAGAAAAAAGACAAATAGATCCAGCTAAGTAAACAGACTCATGTTAGGGCAAA
>JMFS01023537.1:0-17373 GCA_000699545.1 Podiceps cristatus | reverse complement strand
ATATATTATTTTTTTAAATATAAACAAATATACACATACCCATAAAACATTATATAAATAAATAGAATAGAGTTAGGCTGACATTATAAAAATAATGTTTGTCAGTTGGCCATAATCACTTTTAGGTGTGGATAGCAGGTATGATGTTTGCAGAACAGATGCTGCTTATGTTGGGTGAAGCTGTTGGTAAGTCCCTCCACAGTACAGATGGGCACAATCATCTGATTCCGCTGGGATTAGGGCTGTGTAATTTAGTATTGTGGAGAGAGATGAAAAGATTTTGGAGAAGGTGCTGCCTGTTAGTGGAAAGGATAAATTGGAAGTGCTGCAAAAAAAAGCTTTGGGTTTTACCTTCGGATACAGAGAAAAGCCACTATAGAGAGAATTTACCCTGCAATCTCTGACTAGCAGAGGATTGGCCACCTGATGGAGAAAATGACACTAAATAGTGCGGTCATTTAGTTACTATTTTGTCAGCTGAGGTTATCTGGTTATCCAGAGCCCACATGCATATTTGTTGTGTCTGCAAAGGTTTCCTTAAATGATGTAACCTGAATAAAGCCTCACTCTAGGATAGAGCAGTATTCACGTAATTCATTTGCCATGATGTTTTATAATTTTGCCCAAATTTAAGAGTTTATATTTAAAAATTTCACTGTCAAGATGTGTGCACAATTTCTATTCTCTGAAACAATTTGGCTGTTTGCAAGAAAGAGATGACTGCCTTGCCTGAGTGAAAAATCTCCAAACAATTCAGCACAGGTAGAGCTCTAGAGCAGGGCTGGAAAGCTGGGTGAGGAGTTGGGCTGGTGTCAGGGTTCGTCCGTACTCTCTCTGTGAAAATACACCCAAAAGACAGTGGTTTCTGCTGTCTTATTTCTTTCTGCGTGCAGGGGCTGTGTGTCCGAGCCGGAGAGGGACGTGGGGGCGGGTGAGGGATGGGTGGGAATGCGGAGGCAGGAGCAGGAGGCAGGACTGAGCCCCACGGACTGGGGAGGGGGCTCAGACGGGACTGAGCTGGAGGCAGCTGGAGCCACAAGCTGCCAGGAGGGTTGAACCTGACCCAAGGAATAGAAAAGGTGAGGGAAATGGCCGCAAAGGTAAAAATTCACTTACTGCTATTGCAGAGTGTAGCCCCTTTTGCTAAGAAACCAGAGTGGCCGTCTCCCGTTGGCGTCTCTGTGACAGCTGAGCAGGGGATTACTCCTGCCTCGTCGGGCAGTTTGGGGCTGCCGGCATGCAGCCCGGGAACTTCCCAGCCCCCTCCTCACTTGTCGTAAGGGGTTGCTTACAGCACCAGAGGGAGACACGGGACAAGAAAAAAAATCAGTTTACAAGTTGCCTGTGCAAACTGGACTTCATTCTCCTGAATGGTAACAAGTGCAGCCTTGGGTTACCTGCTCACACACGGCTTTTTCCAAGGACTCGCAGGTGGTTTAGGGTACATGGGCCGGGGGATGTATCACAGCTATGGGGAGAAAAAGGGTGTCGTCTCCAGAACTTCTGCGTTATTTGCTCCGGGAACTGGGAAAGTGTGCAGTGAGTAAGATGGAGCAGGGGGAATTGTCCTGGGACAGGCTGTTAAATACCACCCTGGAGTACTTGATTTTCTTCCTGACACTGCCCAAATTCCACGGGGATTTAAATCACATCACTTCACTGACATTTTTTGCAGGTGATGCCTGTGTGTTCTTCAGTTTCTGGATTTCTTATCTGAGCCCTTCAGTCTGACTTCTTGAAATGAAATGAAGAACACCTGGAGTTTCCAATGGAGACCAGGAGAGCTCCTCTTTTCTCTGGAGAAATATAGTGCAATAAAATGCCAGGTTTCCTAAAAAAAATCAAACTGTAAACGTTACAAATGAGTTAGCCTTCTTGATGTTACTATCTCTGTGCCTCAAGCCTCTGTTTTTAAAATGGATGTAAAGAAGTCTCCTCATCTCACAAGACATCTGGGAGAACAACGTCATCGTTTCTGGAAAAATGCTCATATGCTGAGGAGTACGTAGGGAGCTGGATAATTCTGTCTGCACAATGGAACCTGAGTAACGAGTAATAACGGAGGCATTGGTGGAGCACCGAACAAAGATGAACAATATCAGGAATTAACTCTAACAGCATTGGATGGTCTTTCGCCACTCGCACTGTGAGGAATATCAGCTGAGCAGCTATGCCCTTTCCATTCTGTGTGCAGAGAGGAGGGCCAGCAGCGTGGTGGAGCGGATCGTGTATGACCAGGCGGTTAAAGGGTGCCACAACACGCACGTGATGGAGCTAAGCTAGGGTTGCAAAGGCAGCCTTACCTCGGGAGCCCCGTGCTCGGCACTACCGGCGGCTCCCCGGGTCGCGGCTGTGCTGCGCAATGCCGCGCTGAGCTAAAGGCTCCAAAGGAAAGCACAAGAAGGGTGACCGACATGTTGTGCAGCGGTGTTCACTTGCTTCTGCCGAGCAGTGCCAAGCGTCCTCGCCCTTGGGTGCTCTTTGCACTGAAATGCATTTGCCCAAAGCTGCTCATGCACCTTAGAGACAGCAGCCAGTGAGAGCTCGGGGTACCACCGGTAGGTACGCACATATGCAGCAGGCCTGAGCTGGAGAATTAATTTGCAATTCAAATGTAGTTACTGAGGTAGATAAATTTAATTATTTAGAGACATTCAAGCCAGATTTCTGAGTGCCACACTCATGTGTATTTGTCAAAAATGATCATTTGCTTCATTTACTCTGCAATGATTTTCATATTTTGAATTGTCACCTCAGCTCTTAAAGTTGTGATGTATGGCTGGCACCAAAATATCCGAGGAACTCCAGACAAAGAGTAAATGCTTGGGAACGTGGCCGAGGCTGTTCCTGCTCCAGTATGACAACAAGCAGGCTTTATTGCTCAGTGCTTGCCTTCAGAGCTAATACACACCACCATCTGGCAGGTGTACGTGAAGAGAAAACAGCGCATCAAAAAGTCAGATTACCATCGTGCCTGGGAAGGGCCTGTAACAGAAGCTGTACCTTCAGAGAATGAAGCCTCAGCACACGAATTCCCCATGAGGTAATGGGAAAACCTCGCTCGCCTTATTCGCCTCGGTAATTTCCCTGAGGTGAACTTGCATGAGCAAGGCAGGCGGGATCCCTGCAGGTCTGGTGAAAGGTACAGGAGGAGCATGCTTAAGACAGAGACTGAGGTCACAATGCTTTGGTAGGGCAGAAATGGAAAGAACTTGGGAGTAGGCATGCAGCAAATTTTCTGAGAGCATACAACTAATTTTACTCTTTTCAGATGCGACATTATGAACAGTACATAATTTTCATTCCAAGTGGATCTGGCACTAGTGGCACCGTGCAGGTCCAGGCCCTCTGTTCCTCCTGCTCTGTGTGCGAGAAACCTCAAGTTGCGCAGGTATGTAATGGGCACATAAATGGGAAGAATTCAGAAAGGATTTGTCTCACAACCCCAGTGACTGAAAAATCCTGAGAATTTTGCTTATTCATTTCACCTGACCTCGTAGCTTTGGTGAACTCTATCCCTTTCTGAATAAGAAACCTGCTTGTTCTGCTTTTTGATGGATGATTCTGCTTTACTACTCGACATTTTACAACTAACGCAGTATTTCTGGAAAGGCTCATATTGTGCAAATCAAAGATATACTTTTGCATCATAACCAAAAATATTATGGGACAGTGTCCTTAAAAATAATCTTTATTCAGTATTTTTATTCTATCAAATTTGTTTTCTTGCCCTACCTCCTGTACATCATTGTGACACATTCTTTTGCTAAAAGACTTCTAGAGGGAAATATTAAGTTTTCTTTCCTTCAATATTATGTGCTTGGAGACCTTTTTTTTAAAAAGGGAGACAAATCGTCCTCCTGTTTTAAGGCTGAGATATAGACATGCTTGATTGTATAGGCCACTCAGGAACGTATCTGAATGTGTTCCCTTGCTTAGCTGTGGTCAGAATTCAAAGCACACAGTACACAAGACGGTAAGTCACTCCTTCAGACTAATTAACATGATTATCTATTATCTGTCTTCCTCTCCCCAATGAGACATATAGAGAAGCCTACAAGCCTGATGGCTCCCTGCGGATTGCCGTGGCACTGGTATCTAGACTAATGTTAAAATGAAGACACAATAGGCTTCTGCACTGACGAGATGGTCTTGAAGACCCAAGCCCATTACATTTTAGAGTGCGCTTTGAAACATTGGTGTTTCTCACTCATGCTGATGCATGGGGTGTAATGTGCTGATCTCCTCGTGTGCCAGCAGACAGGCAGAGTGACCGGGCAGCCTGCCGGCAGCGGTGCCTGCAGTGCCCCTGCCCATTCCCTTCCCAGCATGGAGCCCTGAGCTGATTTGGTGGAAACCACATGCCTGGGAGGAATCGGGGTTCCCCTCTAGCAGCTGCGCCATTGGGATGGGGCAGTGCAAGGGCAGCCTGGAAGCCTGGCCCCCTTCACTGGGGAGCATGGGTTGAGGTCCCCAAGGCATCAGGGCTGGGGGGGACAGTGCTGTGCTGTGCCCCTGTTACAGACCAGAGCCCCACCGGGGGATAAAATAAGCTGGGAGGTCATGCTCCTGCATCTGCGAGGTCAATGGGAAGGTGGGAAATAGGCATTCCCACAAACACCAGAAATCCTCTGGCCACCTGCCAGCCCCTCCAGATTGCCACAGACCTCATCAGCTCCCTGCCGTAGCCCCCAGGACCCTCCTCCACCAACACCTGAGTTTCTCTGGTGTCTGAAAGGAGACCTACTTACTCATTTGCTCTTGAGATAGCGATGTTCAGTTTTTGTCTAAACTGCCAAGAAATATTTGCACTGGTGCCAGAAGTGAAGCATTTATCTAACTCTTAAGTGACACTACTGTCACCTTGTCTGGCCCCTGTTTGCAGGTCGTCTTATCAGAGCCATCAGGTGGATGGATGGAAACATCAATGGTCCAAGAAACGTTGTCTCAGTGTGACGATTCAGTGTTTGAATACTGACTTTATGCAATATGTTGTAAGTCTGAAGAGGATGAAATGATTGAGTAAGTTTTGGCTACTTGTAAATTTTTCAGCATTCTTTGCAAAGCCGGTGGAGGGAGGCTAGGCAGGTCTGGGTAGCAGCTAAAAGAAACAGCAAAAGAAGAACTATTGATGGGTAGTGGAGAGATGTTGATTTACTCATTTATTTGATTTTCCTGTACCACTTCCTGGCTAGTTTGCATTAGGCCCAGTGTGGATTCATGAAATTTGAATGAGTTTACAACATTTTTCAGATAAGAGCAGTCCTTGCGCAGAAAAAAAAAAAAAAAAAAGGTAAGATGTAGTATTCAATTATGCAAGAATAGGGAGAAAGTACAGAGCAGCTGACTTAAGGCAAATAGACTAAGTGTTGGAGAACACTGTGCTGCTGCCAACCTATCTTTTGATGATTAAGAACGGACCGTATGTGAACCCTCCCTTTCTGGCTACCCTTCAGCTTGACACCATCAGTAGAGGCAGGCTAACAGCCGTGGGTTTGCAATAGACATATATTAGGAGTGTGTTCGAGGCTACAAAGAGACAGAAGAATGGTGCAGGTATGGAAAGAGCGTTGTGTTTATATTTTCTGCAATGAAAACAACATAGATTTAAATGCAGCTGTGGCTATTGATTTTTGTTGACTTCATTGAGAAATAAATGCAGAGATGTGGAGTTTGATTTTATGTGGCTAAACGTTTAAGCAAAGCTGTCACTGGCTTTTCAAGGCAAAAATTCAATTACTGGGATTTCACATCACTTTCTATTTTCTCAGAATTACTTTAAGATCTGGTATCATCCCCGCATTTTCCCAATATCCTTTTTTTTCTTCACTTTTTGCCATTCTACTGAGGGAATCACTAAGGTATATTTTGCCTTCTTTTTTCTGCCTTTTTCTCATTCCATTTATTCCTTTGCCTCCCTTTCCCCGTTAAATTAATCTCCTTTCTCTCCTTGCATACTTTCTGTTCTTTCATTTACCCCTTTTTATCTCTGCTGTGCAAGCTCTCCCACTTCTACATTAATAGGTCAGCAACAAACAGACATCACTCTTAGATGGCCTATCTTTTGCAGTAAAGAAAACGAGCCTTTCCATTTGTGAATAAAAATGACTTTTGAATGACTTTTTCTAGCAGTTTGAAATAGTGAAAAAAGAGGTCTGAGGTGTGCTTGTGAAGAAGACAGTTCTCCAAAGGCTGTAGTGTATGAGACATTCTCCACTGAAAAAGTTATGGAAGACATGATTTGATGGATCTGGACACATTAAACATCTAATACAGTGAGTCTTGCTATCAAGTTCTGCTTGCAACACAAATATTTTGTAGTGTTCAGTTACTGAACCCCTTAATTATCTCCACTGAAGTCACAGGGAAATTTATAGAACTGCCTCCATATAATGTGATCATCAAAAGATCTGAGCACATCTGGAAAAACAACTGCAGAGCTGTTTATGCTTTGCTCTTCAAATTTTGCTTGCTGAAGGACCTTGCCAGTACTCTGCCATCTTTTGGCATCCTCGGTGTGCTACACGACAGCAGCAATGCCTGCTGTGCGAGCTGGTCTGCCTGGCATCCCTAAACTTCATGGCAGAGTTGAACTGGAGGTTCTCCACACAGGCATTTAATTCTTTGTTCTGAGGAGCAGAAGGAGAGTTCCCGCTGCTGTTCTGTGTACTGTACCCTACCACCCTCTTTGACCTAGGATGGAGGAGACTTCCAGTATGGTGTTAGCGTCCTTCGGGTAGGGACTTTTAAAATGAGATTGAGGCTAGGGTCATAATCCCTTTCCTACCACTTGTGTACAGATTAAGTGTGAGCATATACAGAACGGTGAATGAGAACAGCTCAGCCGAAAATATGGAAGGTATGGGGGACATAAGTGGCAGAAAGCGGATGCCTGGAGGGGTGCTGCTTCTGGTTCTGCAGTAAATCTTGCTTCTCTTCTCTGTGGAAAGTGGGAGCCCAAGAGGTTCCCTAGTTTGGCACTAGTTTGGCAGTTCCCCCTGGCCAACTTAATCCAGACGCCCACATCTAATTCAGATGCTCAAGTTAGGAGGTTAGCCCCCTCCGCTGCACCAGTGGAGAGAGAGAGGGATCCTGCAGAGCCCGTTGAAAGCAGGACCTTAATTCAGCTTGAAGGAATCTTGGTGTCGAGGATAAAAGGAATCTGGTGGGATGCTTGCCTCAGGTAGGTGGTATGAGTACTCAATTGTGGAGCAAACCAACTGCAGTGAAAACGCACCCACCTAAAGCTGTGCTAACATAATTTTGAATAATAAATATGTGAGAGGAAACCAATTTGCATTTAGATATCCCACAAACAGAAAAAAAAATCATCAGATAAATTATTCATTGTGAATTATTTGCACAGGCCGATAGGAACTCATTAAATACCCAAAGACTGATTTGCAAGAAGGAAATGGAGGAAGTCTTCCGTCTGGCATTTCTCTTCTTCTAAACTTCCAATAATTGTCTCTCCAACAAATGAATTTGTCTCTTTCTTCTGCTGTTATTCTGTACTTTCTGGACCATCCTTACTGAATGTTTTATGGCAGAGTTTTTCTGTTAGTCAAAGAGCTTGAATTTCACAGCTACATATTAAAGTGCATCAGAAAACAGTAGAAGACATCACATTTACTTGTGGCTGAATTGCTACAAATTTTTAAATTGCCATACTTAAAAGTATTAGCTACAGGTACATAAATCTCCCATTTTTTTAAACACATCCCAGCCTCTACAGGCCAAGAATCCAGCTTTTACATTAAGTAATGTGACAAGCAATTCTAGGTGCCTCTGTTTCTGAATACCCAATCTAAGCCAATTTAAAGCGAAATAGCTTTTGAGTTGGAAAATACTGCATTCTTGTAGAAAAGGGGAGGAATCAGTATCTAGGTTGTTTCAAGCAGTTTTTTGTGTAACCTGTTCTTTAAACCCTGCTAAAGATGGTTCCACAGCCAGCCTAGGCAGCATATTCCCAGTGCATGCCTATTCTCGGAATTAGGATATGCAAACTGAATTGTATTTGCTGCAAATTAAGCTGATTTCGTCTTGTCCCACCTTCAGGGGACACAAGAAACAGTTGCTACCTGTCCTTATATATCTTTTTCATACAGAAAAGCATTACTGTGGTTCTCCTCAAGTTCATCTCTCCTAAACTAAGTAGGCTTTCCTGCAGAAGGTGTATTTTTCTGACTCCTTGTTTTCATTTGGTTCTGTACGCTTTCCAAGCGTCATGTCCACAGTGTTCTGCTGGAGACTCATCAGCTCCAAGGAGAACAGAAAAACAAAACGTCTTCCGTGTCTTATGTATGTATGTTATATATGTAAATGTATGTTATTCTTCTAATAAATTAGGTAAGGATTAGATGTGGTGGCTTTGTAGCATTGTCATAGTTTTACTCATGGTGAAGCAGTGACCGAGTGCAACCTCAGATACTCTTCTGCAGAACTTCTGTTTAACCAGTTTTTCCACATCTTGTGTTTGCATCACGAATTTCTCTTTCCTCTGTGAGTTTGCCTTTTCTGAATTTCTTATTGTTGATTTCACATCGTTATTCCGATGGGTGAAGTGCATTTTGACTTCTGTTATCAACCTTTGAAATTCTGTCCTTCCTGACTTAGACAATATTTTATTAATGTACTCTCCCTTCCTCTGTCCATGCTGGTAGTTGTGAGCACATTGAATAGAGCTGGTCCTGGACAGCCCATGTGGGCTCTCCGTTTCACATGTCTGCTAAGGGTAACATTGAGTGCGCAAAAAATATGCATACACACACATACGGTGCAGATGTGTAGCGACAGTACAGGGATGGAGTTGAAATTTGACATAATTCCTGTTGTGCCACAATAACTCTGGGATTTGAACACAAATTTCATAGTCACTCCCCACCCCCCATAGTGCCATTTGACACTGTAATCACTCTGTATTCAAAGCACTGATCAAAACTGCTGCCACAAAAAATACTACGGTTCCATAACCATCGAAAAAAATAATGATATGGCCTCTTCACATATGATTTAATTCTAGCACTCATTGTACTTACATTAGACTCACAGTACATTGTTTGTAAAAATTAGTAGCATGCTTGCCCCTCGCTCCCTCAGTGGTATTTTGGGTATCGGTCGTTAGATCATCTTTCTCTGTTTCTGTGGTTTGGTGAGGAAAGCAGAAAGTTGTTCATTTTGCCAGAATTGCAGATTGCTTTCCTTTGCCAATGGAAGTTGTGTTGGCTTAAGCTGGAGGGGAATGGGCTGAGATCACCCTTTTGCATTGGAATATCTTATGTGTGTGTGTGTGAGGTAAATGAGGATGAGAATAAATGAAGAGAGAGAAGGAGGATGGCAGTGCAGGAGGGCGAGGTGCCAGGAGAATCTTTCTCTAGAGAAAGACAGAACTGCCTGGAAACATGCGTTGTCACTCACAGAGGAGAGGGGGACGGTCCCGCTGGAGGCCTGCGAAGCAGTGCCTTCACGTGCCATGGAGACTTGGTGGGAGAATCGTGGATCCTTGGCAAACTGGCAGGAGCCTGGTTTTCTGCAGAGCTGTGCGTCACCTCCCTGGTTTTAGGGCATGCTGGAGGTTTACCTGTTCTCCAGCCACGCATGGAAGACATTTTGCCCCTTTCCTTTTCCCACAGGCTTTGTGGCCAAGGAGACAGCCCAGGCGTTAGAAACCCTTCAGTGTTTCTTTACCTGCACAATGGGCCGTGAACACACTGCTGGAAAAATGCAGTCCTTTAAGCAGTGACCTAGTTAAGGCTCCTACGTCTGCAGAAATTTGTATTTCCCACCTAGGCAGCTCCTAGCTAACCCCTGGTAAGCTGTTCCTTTTCTCTCCTACTCTCTCTGGAAGGCTATAGCTCCCTCTTTGAAGGTGTAATTCAATCAAACAGGCATTGCATACTCCCCACTAGACATTGCCTCATCCCCCAGGCACTGACCGAGTCATTGCCTATCTTGGCCTCGCCGGGAAGTTGTGTAATGCTGCAGAGACACAATGGAGAAAGGATATTTTTAAATGTGTGCTTTATTTTTCTTTTTTTTAAACCTGTATAAATAAATACAAAATGACAAAGAGGTTCATGTTTACTAAACATTGCATTTGATTGTATGACATTACACAGTGTGTGTCACAATAGTTCACCTTGTAATTGTGTCCTTTTAGCTGTTGGTGCATAATTCTATAACTCATAGGATACAATTAGTCCTGAACCCCTGAGTGCTTACAATTGCAAGAATGTATTAGGGGAGCGCTTGAGCCAATTGGACGAAATCAGAGAATTTCATAAGAGAGGTCTGGCATAGCAAAAGAAGCTAATGGGAGGGGTGGGATAGATTCTCAAGAAAAGAAAAAGTACTAAACTTTGGAGCATTTTTATTTCTTATTTTCTTTCCCTTAGCGGTTAACAGAAATATCTTTGAAGTAATCAAAGTCAACAAAGATCCCAGGTTCATTTAGGAATATGATTTTTTTTTTCATTGTCCATTGCCTGAGAGCAGGCAAATGGACAAACCTTGCACAATCAGTTTTTACCTGAAGAGCTGGTTCATATTTTGATAAGGGTAAAAATATATTCAACCACTTGACGAAATGCTGATTCTCCAAACCACTTACCATCCTCACCCAGTGAAGGTCAACTGCCAAGGTTTTATAGACATACTCTGGTCATGATTTGCTTGTTTGCTTCTTTAAATTGTGCTCCATGTGTTTTTTCACATTTGTTCTCTCTAGTTCTCTTCAGAAGGCTTGAAAAGAGATGCTTTACCTTCACATTTAGAGCTTATAAAAGTATTTGCTGGAAACAATTTTGGCATTCTGTTTGGCCTGTTTAAAGCAAATTGTTGTTTTCAGGTAGATTAGAATTTCCCCATTATTCTGTGAAATACTTATATTTCATATGTATTTTAGGAATGAGGGTAGCTGTAAAGGATGACTCTTGACTATTTGAGATCTATGATTGGCCACCTAATTATGCTTTATATTTGCTCACTGGCTGACAATGAATATTAATGGAAGCTATGTCTAAAGAAACAATTATGGATTCGAATGGTGTATGAACACCAGGGAACTAGTGACGTTACACATATGCCATAACAAGAAGTTAACTGTAGAGAGGTTTTGGACTTTGATGATCTTTCCCTGACTTTAGTTTTCCTGGATCAGGGGATTTTTGGTAACATTTAGCCGATTCTGCATTCAAATCTGTGTTTCTATACAAGTACCATGCTTGCTATGTTTGCATTTGCTATTACCTTCCTGTGAAATGCTGCTCGTTTGCGGTTCGTATGCCCCATCTTCTCGGGCGGTGCAGTTAGAGCTCAATACCTTCCTTCCCTTTGGCAGCATTTTGCAGTAAGCTTGGTGGGTATCATCTGCCTTACTGGGGAACTATTTACCACTTCAGTGTTCCATAAAATGATTGTATCCAAACAAAGGTATCCCACTGCTTCGATACCGGCCATACTGCTGTTAACTGGGTCTGTGACAAGGGTGAGACATTATAGAAGTAAAATCAGAAAAGAGATGTCTTTTCTCAGCTCACCTTCTGCCTCTCCCCACCTGCACGGAAGCTTCTGTTGATGATTTTATATGCTTCAATTTGTCAGATTTACTAAGACTTTCCTATCAGAACAAAGGTAAAAATGTGAAAATTTTTTTTAAAAAGAAAAAAACCCGTATTTTCCACTGAAAATATCAAATCCAGCAGCTTTATCCTCCTTTCCTCTCCTTTTCAATGTTTTGTTTCCACTGGGCAACATGTTTTAAAGCCAGCCGTTATACTCTGCTTGGAGTATACTGAAAACCCACAGTTCTTCCTGGCTTAGGAGTGGAATATCGATCACCTTTTGAAAATTTGGTAGTGGAAAATGAGGCTCACAAAATCACTGGTAACTGAGCCTCATAAAATCAGCTGCCACTTAGCAAAAACAATGGGGCTTTTACTTGCTTTCCTTCCCGCTGTGGCCACCTTCATTTCCAAATGTACTAACAGAGGCTAGAGATGGCAGGTGCGGGATACCTTCTGGGGTGAATAAAACAGTTCATGTTTAAAAAGATTTGTTTGATCTAAACAAATTGCCTTTCACCAAACAGTTATCTCAATAAAATCTGCAATATGAATCTCAGATGGGCTGCGTGGCATGAAGCCAAAGGCTGAGGCCTACCAAGCACTGGAAAAGCGCAAGCATAAGTATGTCTGGATGGCATCCATAGCACATACACATCTTAGTGCATCTACAGAGTACCACAGAGGCCAATTTTTCTTACAAGCTTTTAAAAACCATTAAAAATATGAACGCCCTCTTTCGTATGTCTCTCTGATGAAAGAGTAATAAAGCTTTGCCCTGCAGTGACTCGGTTGTGGGTGGTTTCCCATTACACCTGTGCTGGTCTGTGCTTGCCTCTGTGTCCCACGTCCTCAGTCACTCGGGCAGTGTCAGAGGGACCGTCTGCCTTAGAAAGCGGACTGATCAAACGAAATTCAGCCTTTGGCTTCAAGGGGAAGAGGAAAACAGTCGTCTGGAATGTGTTGGGCCATGCTTTAAACAAGCGTTACTACCTGTAACTCCCGCGAAGTCTGTGGAGGGGTGCTAATGTACACAAAGAGTACATCATTAAAGTGTTTTTCCCATCATTTTTTCCATTTCTCCCTTACCCGGTCTCCACAGTTTAAAGCTCTGTTGGTTGCAGCTGTGAATAATTTTAAACTCTTACTTTATTTTTCAGCCTGGTGCTGGAAGAGACCACCTGAAGAGCTCTCCAGGGCTGTGAGTACGTTCGGGAGTTTTTCTGTGTATGTTTTTATGGAGTTCTCTACAATCAATTTAGGCATTTCTCATCTCAGTCAACTTTTTGTCTCCTTTGACTTTCCCATTTCCAATATGTATTTGTCATTTCTACCTATGAAACATTCTCCATAAACTTATTTGCTTCTCACTTCAAAACATTTTGCATTCCAAGATCTTGGCTTTTGAAGCACAGGCTGGGCAAAAAAAAAGGAACTCAGGGATGTTAGCAATCCTTTCTGCAGTTCTGAAGTCACACAGCTCAGCTCCAGATTTCCCCTTTCTAAGCCCAATTCTTTTAACTTCTTCCTGTAAATTAGATTCTTCAGGCTTGGTGTCACCACTGACTGCGAGGCAATAACTCTTCCTTTGATGAGGAGGTTTGGAGAGTGCTGAAGGAGTAGTTTAAATTATATTCTCTCTCTCTCTTTACTCTTCCTATTTCTGCAACTTCCATATTATAAATCCACATCTGCATCCACACAGATGGTGATATTAAATATACTATGATGTTCCAACACTGTGCTTTGAATGTTTCTCCTTTCTAGATCTAATAATGTACATCATGACACTCGTACACAGCAGAGGTCAGAGCAGCAAAATGTTTTTGGCTCTCCTGTGGCAGCTGCTGCAGCCACCCTTCCAGTAAGATCTAAGCTATTGGTGGAAATGGTTCCCATCAGTGGGGCTAAAGAGCAGGAACAATCCTGAAATTATAATGTGGCCAATGCCTCTACAGCCAGCACCAGGAGAGGCTCGGCAGAATCTCACCTCTCTTGCAGCTGGGGGTACGGTATACTGCTTGGTAAAACTGTCAATAGACAAGTCTGGAATGGCTTGCAATAGCATGCAGAGAGGAGAGAAAGGAGAGAAATTCAGTTGCAGATGTTCTTGACTCAGGAATCACCTTAAGGGAGCCGGTATTTCCCACTTCCCACTGTAGTTAATGTGCCTGAAGGCTCACTTTGTCCGGAAAGAAAATTGATCGCATCTTCAAAAGAAAAAAAAAAGTCCCTCCTACACATCAGGAAGGTATGGCTATTTCAGAAACATTAAAAGTCAGCTGCTCTTCTCCAAGTAAGAGTTGTAGTAAAAGAGAGTGAGGGACCATTTGTTATTTTTTAGTAAGTTACGAGTCAGAATCTATTTGACTGTTCTCTTTTTCTGTATGATATTGGATATATATCATGCTAAAGACTCCAGCTCTTGGGGTCCAGATTAGATTATGAATGACATCCACCTTTTATTCCAAAGCAATGAGGTATATTCAATCTATATTTGAATTCATATAATTAGGCAGCTGTGAATTTTAATTTTCCATATGCGGACAGACCCTGTCTTTTATTAGACAGTCTTAATATACTTTACAGCTGCAAATCTTACATATGCTTATATAATTTTGCTCACTCCTCATTCTACCTTAGACCTTCCTTCCTTTGCAGCTCAGAAGTTTTTATGTCAATTGTCTCCCATCCACCTGACAAAATAAACCCCGAGTATTTTCCTTTCTCGACAGCTCTGCATTTCTGCAGCTAGCATTTTTTGTTCCTAAACTCCTTACCAACTTCTCTGTTAAACACCCCACCCTGCGGATATATTACTAATTTCAGGACAGCTAAAACATTCTTCCTACCAGCTTTCAACTACATTTCTGGGTTGGCTTTTCCTCCTCTTTGGAGCCAACTTGTGCTGGGAGTATAAAAAATACATAATTGGTATGGGGGTGTATGCACTATATATGTATTAGTGGGGCATCTCATTTTTCTGAATATAGCTGACAAATATAAAATCATTTTTACTTGTAGCAACAGTGAACAGATTGCTTATTATGAAATATAATCAGTATATGAAGGCATTATTTTTTTCTGAATTGTGTTTTCTGGCATCAGTTTGTTTGTATACACTTAAAATTTTGTTTCCAGCAAACTTCACCTGTGCAACTTCATAATTTCTAGGAAGATAAGTCTCAGTCTTGCTCAAAATTATGTCTCTTCACAGAATAGATCATATTTAAGGGGATTGAATGTGGCCAAAGAAAATCAGAATAGAATATTCTGCCTTCATTTATAACATACTCTGTTGTATATACTCTGGATACCAGCTACTAGGGTCTTTAGGATGATTCTCACATTTCCCATATCTATAAACTTTCAAGTGGACTTTTATTTCTGTTGATGGACTGTTAGATATGTTATTCCCAGTTCTTTCTAGCTAGGTGCTTGGCATATGTTTCAGTTATTCTCTGCCAGTAAGCTGAAATCAGCAAACCAAATCCTGTTCTCCTCAGTGAGTTCTATATTGCCATTAACTTTTACATGTTTAAGTGATATTTACAGGATGAATGTAAACATGAGCACACTTCACCATTTTGAGTCCGTAATCCTGCCTAGTATCTGTGTGCAAATTAGTTGTACAAATAAGGAAGTGTGGTATTTTGGAATGACAATATTCTGATTTGTACTTAGCAATGTAAGAACTGCATGTGGAATTCAGACATGTCATTTGTGAACATTTGTTGGGCTCAACTTTGTTCCTTGATAACCCAAAAAATCAGACTTAACATGCCTCTATTCTGAAGGTGTAAATACAGATGAATTTTCAGAATAAAATGTACTGATTACACATTTGGAAAGCCTGATTTTTGTAAATTAGATCTACGGAGAATTACATGAACAGCTCTTCCTAATGTAGACAAATGAGGCACACCAGCCTCATACGGGGGTTTTGCTCTTTGAGTTCCTGTGCAATGCTTAGACATAGCCTTTCTTACACTAGATTAGCAATTAGAAAATGGATATAATTTGATTTTCTGTTTCAGACAGAATTTCTGCCAGCAGTGCTTGTGGATCTTGGATTTAAGGCACTACAAGGAAGAACAGCTGGAAGAGACAAGGCCAGGAGCTGTAACAGGTGACACAAGTCACCTCTAAATTGCAGACCCAAACTTCCTGTTTAACTAAAATGTCCAAAAGCCCTTGGCAGCCAAAAGCCCACCAGCTCTCAGGCCTGCTGCTCTTTGCAGGCTTGGGTCTGGCTCATCTGCTTTTTAGAGTAAACTGATTTTTCTCTCATTGCTGCAACCAGGTGCAAGAGAGCAGCTGTAACTATCACCCTTGTCACTTGGCGTGGTGGTTTGCTTCTCCATCGAAGCAGTCCAGGTGGGCCTATAGGAGTGCTGCTCCCCTTCCCCAAAACATTGGGAAAAGGTGTAAATAAAGGTGGTCTGCCTGGGTGTGGGAGGAAGATGATGGACCAGAGTCATTGGAAGATCCTGGGGCGGTGGCTGCGGTTCTGCTGGGGAGCGGGAGAGGTGGGTCTCTCAGTGCTAATGGGGCTTCCTAATTTTGTGGGTGCTAAGGTATTGGTAAGAAAATTTTTAATAGTAATGATTCTGATCAATAGTAATACTTCAGGCCTACCTACCAGATCTCTATAGGTCTAATTTTTGTCTGAGCAGGTATCGTTAGCTTTTGGTCAAATCAGTTTGAGATTTTCACCTTAGCTGTTGGTTTGCCCGCTCGGGCTGGGGTTGTGCTGCTGGATTAGCTTGGAACCCCTCCAGAAAAAGACTGGGATCCCAATAACAAGGAAATGAATAGATGTGAATTCATTTTCCCTGTGCTTGCTGGTGAGCAGCGTGCAGCCCGGGACAAGAGGGGCTACTGGAGAAGCAGTGTGCCCTTTGTCTTTGGGATGTCCCCTGCTCTCTGCTGCAGCAGGTGCCCCTGAATGGCTCCAGCACCCCTCTCTGATGGGAGTCGGAGAGGACGCACAGCCTGATTATTTGGGTTAGGCCAGGTGAATCAGTTTGTTAAGTTGGCGATGGCATGGGATGTCTGTAGCAGTTTGGGAGCACAGGAAGCAAAGAGAGAGACAGCCATTTTATTTTAGGCTTATGCTATACATTGAGATTCATTATACAATTTTTTCCCTAAATTAATACAAAAATAGTAAAAATAGGTTAAAAAAAGCCCAAATGAAAACCCCTGACATCTTGCAAGCCATTTATTTGATGCACAGATTAAGACTTCTTGGAGTTTAAATAACCTAGAATTATTTATGCTGACTTTTTTTTTTTTTTTTCCTTTTCCCAAATTAAAAAAAGGTGATGACTTGCAGAACGCCAACTACATCAGACCAATTCGTGCCGGTGATGCTGAGGTGCCCTCTCGCCAGGCAGGAAGCTGTGTCAGGGGTGAGCAGTGGCACACTGGGGCACGCTGCTCTGCCCCAGCCTCTGCGCCATGGGCAGGAATATATCTTCAAATCCCCTCATGGGATGCCTTTGCCACGTCTTTCTCAAAAAAACCCAAAAACCCACCAACCCCAAAGTTCTCCCTTGCGCTTTCCTGGCAGCGAACAGGTTTCATGAGGGCTCCCTGGGGGCCCATCCCCGCCACAGTTTGGAGGTAAAGCTCCCCACTGTTCTCTAATGAGACTGAGGAGGAGGTGAGGGGGGAGAAGGTTTCCCCTGCACTGGTCTGGGGTCCCTGGGGGTGCCCCTCTGTTGATCGTGTGGTGCCTGGCCATGGGTGGAAGATGCTGCCCACCTTTGGGGAGGGGAAGGGTCTCTCACCCCTCCAGGCTCCCTTC
>JMFS01023536.1:0-49834 GCA_000699545.1 Podiceps cristatus | reverse complement strand
ATCAGTACCCCCAAGTCCCTCTTGGCAGGGCAAGGAAGAAGGAAGAAGGAATAAGGAAGTCCTTCTCTGTTAACAAGTAGCAGGTCCAGAAGTGCACCCTCTCTAGTTAGCTCCTTCACTAGCTGTGCCAGGAAATCATCTTCCACACACTTCAAGAACCTCCGGGATGGTTCTCTCTCTGCTGTGTTGTATTCTCAGCACGCATCTGAGAAGTTGAAGTCCTCCACAAGAACAAGAGGTAGTGATCATGAAACTTCTCGCAACTGCTTGTAGAGTATTTCAGCCTCATTTTCCTGATTGGGCAATCTGTAACAAACTCCCACGGCAAGATTTGCTTTGTTGGCCTTCCCTTTGATTCTTACCCATAGCCACTCAACCTTATCATCACCATCATTAAGTATTAGACATTCATTTATCTCCCTGACATAGAGGGCCACTCCACCGCCTCTCCTTCCTTGCCTGTCCCTTCTAAAGAGCTGATAGCCATCAATTGCAGCACTCTAGTCATGTGAGTCATCCTAACAGGTCTCCCTTATGGCAACTATATCGTAGTTTTCTTGCAGCACAATGTCCTCCAGTTCCTCCTGCTTGTTGCCCATGCTGTGTGCATTGCTATAGATGCACTTCAGCTGGGCTAACAATCCTGCCACCTTATTGGAGGCAGAAGCCCTAATTACCACCAGACCATTCTTGGATGCTTCCACAGTTACCAGCCTATCAACTCTTGTATCTTTGGTGCTGCATGGATCACCATCCCCCTCCTCCACTTGTGTTCTTCACGAAGAACTTCTCAGTTAATGAGCTAAGGGTATGGGAAACAAACTGTCTTTGAAGACATACTTGTTCCTCTTCTGTTTTGCCACTGTTCACATCAGAGTCCAAATCACTTTTCTCTTCTGAAAATCTCAGGACTTCCCCAGTGACTGCAGCCACTGTCTCACCAAAGATCAAGGACTGGTTATCTGGTTAACATTGTCATTTGCCAATTTTTGGTGCAAAATTTCTTGTGGCTGACCTGAAGCAGGCAGGAAAGGGTGAGCCCTGGATTTGGAGAAAACCCAGTTTACAGCCACAGAGCATCATCAGATGCTTCCATTTTTTCCTTCAATGTGATTTTTTTTTTTTAATTAATTTTTACTGGAAAACATTTGGACCACTCAGTTTGTCCTGTAAAGTACTCGTGGTACAAAATTCTATTTAGTTCAGAATTACTCTGCAAGCACCTCCTGCTAAGCAGGTAACAGATTTTGCTGTAGACCACACTAGCATGTGTTAGCAGAAAGCCAGGTGGAGTTCCTCATTCTCTGCTCCTCACCCACCCTGGGACAGCAGCCAGATTGTGAGTGTATGCAACAGCTGCAATTCTACTTATGAAATGGGTAAGAAGCATAAAAGGGCAATTGAAGGCACCTGAAGCATGCAGAAACTCTGCATCTGTCTGCTGCCAAACTAAGTAGCAGATGTCCTCTGGTGATTGTAATTGGGTCCCTCCATCCTTGTCAAAGTTCCTCGTAAAAACTGCTGAAAATAAATTCTCCTTAAGGGGTAAGTTGCTTCTAACACAGGAAGGTGTAATTTCCACCTCTCTGCACCAGCTTTATTGACTTTTTTTTTTTTCCTGTACCCAGATGGATCAACATTAAACAGTCCTGGAGAAATCTCAAAGAAAATCAGCAGGCTGCCAGAATGATTTGAAATTGCAATTTATATTCATAGCACAATGATATGTGAAAACTGCTTATATGTGTTTTTCACAAAGATCTTTTCAGTTAATGAACTAAATGTATGGGAAAGAAAACTTTCTTTGAAGACGTGCTTATTCTATTCTGCAACAGTCAACATCAGTCTTGCCTCAAAAAACCTGTAAATGTGCGATGGTCTCCTACCTCATCTGAGTAAGACATTCTAATATAATCTGTCTTCAAGCTCTGAATATCACAGCTAGGAATGGTGTAAGGCTTATTAATAAGGGTTATCTACTTAACCTGTAGGTAGACTAAGCATTTTTTTTTTCTTGGATATATTTAATTTTTAAAAGTTTCTAATGACAGTAATTTGTGTTTATATCATAACTCACTTACAATAAACACCAAAGTTTAAAATGTAGTTTACAAAGGCTCAACATAATTTCTTCATCCTTACACTGTGTAAGGCTGTATAGACCTTAACAAGTTTCACATCAGTCAGACTAGAACACAGGATCAGGACTCAAAGATGCATGCCCCGTATTAGGAGCATCATTGATTGCCCTCATTTGCACCAGTGAGAGATGGGCATGCACTGTGTAGTGGGTCAATATCATACGTGTAGGAATTGCATATATATGAAACTGAAGAATGCATTGGATTTATGGTTGAGGTATCAGTTGTCTATAGATGGCATATGCCATAAAATCAATGTTTCTGAGATACCATTCTCACTGCATACATAATATACTGATATATGCAGCCACAGTGTGTCAGTCTAATGCATCCTGAAAGTGTCAAAAAATTGCACAAATACATTGACACCAGTACTTTCAAAAAGAGCGACAGGCTTTATAGTCGCTGTATGTGTTCAGTAGATCTCACAGGAATGATTTCTGAAAATGCCATATTTTTTCTATAAACTATTAGATTTGATTTAACAAAATAGTCATTTGGGAGAAAAACAAAAAAAACCCTCTTTTCAGAAGAAAAGAACTGAAAGTCCCATGGAAGACAACACATGGTGACTGCAGTGAAGAAATGCAACAATTTTTTTCACAGCATTGAACAATACTGTTCACTGGCTTATATTGAAAAAGCATAGTAAAAAATATTTTTCCATTTGTAACTAATGTTAATAAGGAAGTCATTCAGAAGCTGTGATATTATCTAAAAGACTAGGTGACCCCTACTTTTGTTAGCAAGTCAAACATTAGAGAACATGACTGAGCAGGATTTTCTTAGCTTGTCTCACTCAGAAGGACCACAATAAAGTAACACATAATTATCTTAAGGTATCATAAACGTACATTCCAGCTTATATTCCACATATAAAGGGGAAAAGAATAAAGGATTAATTTAAAATAACCTGCATTTGTCACAATGCTGAGCTAAAGAATTCTTCATGCTGTCCTGTCTTCAGACTTTTGTAGAAATATTACCCTTTGACGCTCAGAATAAAAGTGCTCTATCGCTGATGATCAATTTGTTCTTATTCTTTCCTTATTCCATCTCCAGTAATATTGTTCCAAAATAAGTATTTGACTACCTTTTTATTTGGAAAGATTTAAAATTTTTATGTTATGCTAAGATCATAATTAAAGCTGTTTCCATCACTGTAATTGCATGCTAGCACATATGAAACATTTATAAATTCTTTAGGCAATGGCTGCTCATAGCTGTCATGACTTACAAAATCAGAGTAGGATACACAAACCACAGTGTAAAAGCATTAAAAATTGCCTTCTTGAAACATCCCTTTCTGAATCCAAGAACAAGAAATTAATGAATTATTTCCAGATTATATTCTTAAAATATTAACTGAAACAAAATTAAGCAAACATTCTGTTCTTTTTAGTCTACTTGTGCTGGTTATTAAAGATATTCAGATAATATTTGCTGGCAGTAGCAATCAGGAAAAATGCTTGGCGATAAACTGTGCAGTAATACCCATTTCTAGAAGTCTAGTGTAGCAGTGGGAAGCTTGCTGGGTGCTCTGGATCATCTCTCTCCCAAAATGTCAGAACACATGGGGAAGGCGTTTTGCTCAATGAGCTCGTAATTATCCAGATGTGAGCAGCATTTAATCTTCTTTGCTGTCAATAGATCTGGCCTTCAAATTGAACTGTCAACTGGCTTTGGCCTGTTTCTCATTTGTGAACTGTAAGGCTGACTTGGTTTTTATGATTTCTCTGATAAATAAGTTTTAAATTGAAATATATGGCTCAAATCTGTGAGTTTATATTTAAGGACTTAACTGGGATTTACCACTCCAGTCATAGCTGATTTTTTGTCCTTTAAAGTATACATCAACACAATATGCTGATAATATTTGTGCCCCTTATATGCAATTTATCATTTCTTTTTAAAGAAACAAGGCCTTCAGATTAAATTCCATATATACATTCAGATACACACACATGCAAAAATACTTCAAGGTTAATATAAGCATTGCTGAGTATCAGGTAGCTGGGTTTACTGCACATTTTTCTGCAATATCCCTAGTTCCAGCTGAGACAGTGGTATGAGAAGGAATCTGATACTTGGCTCTCAGTGAGCTTTCTTGCTTCTACTATCCAGCCCAGAGAAGTGCCAAAACATCTGAAAATGCTTCTGTGATTCTTCAGATCTGACTGGCTAATTCATCTCACTGCCAGAGTGGTCAGTAAAAAACTGGCATGCAGTGGAAAACCTACGTGGAACATCTAGGATGCGTGTATTTTGGCAAAACAAAGTTTATACCTGTACTGCATATTCCACATACACACCTTTATGTATACACACACACATGTACATGTATATAATCTCTTTATATATTTGTATGCATGTGAGGCTTTCAAGAAGTTACTGGATATGTCGTCATCACCCCAAACAGCAAGATACACAGTTGCCTGAGACTTTGCCCAGCATAAACACTAAACAGTTCCTCTCAGGCAGTGCCCAGTGTCACCTATGACACCTGGACACTTGCTTCAGGTTTCCAAAGTAGCTCAGTTGTGCCTAGTTAAGAAAGCTCCATATCTGCTCCATTTCATGATATTAATGTACCAACGGATTAAATTAGCATGGAAATCTTAACACAATAAAGGTAAGCCTTCTCCCTTAGTCTTCTGTTAGTCCTTCTAAGGGCTTTCTAATTTTATACTGATCTTTTTCTATCTTTCCCTCTGCCACATTAATAATGTCCTAAAAAATATCCTAGGTGATTAGTCATATGGTGTGTAACTGCATAAAGAAGCATAGTCAAGTACAATATGTTTGCTTTTCTTGAGAATGATACAATGATAAAAAGCTTGGAGGAAAATTCAATATTTTCTTTCTGAATCTGTCTTATTTATTTTATTCTGTTGTTAAAGAAACTTAAGCTGTCAACTATCATTTAAGATGACTGTTTCTAGAACAAAAGCATTGCCCAATAGTTTTAAAAGACACTATGTATTTATCCTTTAATTTCTTTTCAGTTATTGCAGGTTTAAACACTTAAAGATGGAGTGCTAAAAAACAAACTTTGGTGAAACAATTGAAGTGCTTTTTCTCTACAAATGCAGTCAAAAAGACATGACACTGTGGGAGTTCCGACTCACCTATGAAAGGGAGAACATGTGATCTACACTGTTTTTTTGATGCTGCTTTTTATCTTAAATGACAAAGAAAGTAGTTTTAGTAATTTTGGCAATGTTTTTCACAGACTTTCACACAATGCTTCATACAAAATGATTTTTTCAATACTTACTATGTATATCTCTCTCACTTTTGGCAAGATGCGTGCCTTGTGTCTGTGCTTCTTAAGGAAACCTAGCAGAAAGCGATCGTGAAAGGACATCTTATCTAGAAGTTATGGGGACAAAATCTGTGGCCAAGACTCCCTCTCTGACTTACCAAGTGGATCAAGATATCCAGTCTCTGTCTTCCCCTTTTTTATGCAACTTTAGGAATTTCGAACCCCATGATTTGTTTACAAGATCCTTCTTGCTGATGCACAATTTACCATATGGGTTCAAGTAAGAAAAATTTGGAGAGATGAAATCATCTGGAACAAAGATCAACAAGAGGGCAGACATAGCCAGAGAGTCATTTCACTCTCACTGATATAACTAAGATAAGCAGCAGACAATGGGAAAATGAGGAGTAACTTTTTTTGTGACTGTCACTGGGTATACAGCATAGCCAGGTCCAGGGAAACTCTTACAGAAACTCTGGGGGAGAGGAGAGACTCAGGGATTCTTGCCAGTCTACCAGCAATATGGATATTTTCTTATTATTATATTCCTTATTATGGCACAAATGTTTCTACTGTGCAGTCTGAAATTTCTAGAACATCATCTTCTTAAAAAGGATGCTTTTTTCCTTTTTTTTTTTTTTGTTTTGTTCTGTTTGTATTTAATTGATGGATCAAGAATGAGAATCGTCAGTTCTCAGCACTAAAATTTGACTTTGCATTGCATTACCTACTAGGGTTCTCTTTCAAAAAATTAACTACAGAAAGCATTCTGCTTGTAAAAGTAAATGGGCAGAGAATATTATACTACTGCCTGTACAGTTCTATCGTAAATAGACAAAATGGTCACTTATCTTTCAATGCAAGCTCCTTGTAATTCATTGTAATATCCCACCTCTCCATCTTCCTCATCAAAACAAGTGGCATTCATACAGACATAGCATTATTAGCAATAAGACTCTAATGAGGCATTATTTTATAAATATGTAAATTGAAAACTGTCCATGACTTCTGATTAATGGCTTCAACAGTCATAATCATCCCTACATTTGAAAAATCAAGGTACTCTTTTATATATATTTCATTTTTAGTATCTGCTGTATTGAAGTTAAATAATACTCCATTTGCTAAATGCTGCAGTTGCATCCTATTCATTTTGCTTCAAGAGCAGCTGGAGGTTACTCTGCAGCAAGCATAATATACATACCTGTTATAATCAAAACTGACTACAGTTAAGTGGTATTCAGTGGTCACTTACAAGCAATGTGTGGGTTTTTTTCCCAGTGATTTCTTCTGTTTACACATACTACAGATTTTTATGGTCTGCTATTTCACTTTAATACAGCTATTATCAAGAATATAATGCCAAAGACTCTTTTTTTATGAATAATATTTTTCTTTCCTTAGAATAAATTGTTGAAAGGATGTGATGACCAGTATGCTATCAACCAGCAATGAATGTGAAAACTCTAAGTGGAATAAAAAAACGCTGTTTAGAATGAAAAGGTATAAAAGGATACTTTTAAACCTCCGTTTACTGCTCTCTGCTGTCAGAATGACTTTATCCAAATATTTTTCTGGCCTTCTACAATGATGGCAAAGATTTGAAGGCTGGAGGTGGAAACAGAAGTTGTTAAACTAAAGGTAACTATCATAAGGTGGGTAGATACAGACTCTGTTCTAAGCTACCTGTAGCACCAGCCTCAGCAAGAGCCAAGAAAGACTTTCCTGCAAGTGCTCTCATCCTTGAACACTGATGCCCCCCTAAAACTGCCAGAGTGCTGAGAAGGTCATTGCTTTCTCAGTCCAGTCTCAAAACGAAAAGTGAATATACTGTCTTTCTGTAGGAATGACAGCAACAAAGAAAAACTTAAAAGGCTATTCACGAGCATTTTTCAGGCACAGAGGATTTGAGAGGCGTGTTGGCTAGACAGACTACAAAAGAGAGTCATACAGAGTCACACACATCACTGGGCCACTGACTAACAGTGTGAATTGTGTGAGAAATAATTACCCTTTACTGAGAAACCCCTCCGCCCCCCTGAAAACAGTGGCTTATACTTTTAAATGGCAAATCCAACTGAAACTCATCTGAAGGATGATCTGATGAAATAGATTAGGATCTTTCTCCTAAACTTACATCTGTATCTGCAGACTCATCCCAATCCATACATTGAACCTGGAGCCACGCAAGGTTAGAAAAAACGTGGAGACCATTACAGTAGGATAACTTGATAACCATTATCATTTATTTGAATCAGCTGTGTGGGAATAACTATGTCTGAAGTGATCTGCAGGAGTCAGACCTTGGATACCCTTCTATATAATAACAATGTCAAAACTGAATGTTCACTGGCTGATGGCAAACATAACGCAAGTTATCACTGATCACACAGGGCATTTTCTGGTATCATGGTAGTGATCACAAAAAATTCAGTAACTACTAGATTACTAGAAGAGTATCTGAGACACAAATTTTCCCTCCACATGTTCAAACCAGGAAGTAAACATGGTGACTGTGCAGGTCAAAGCAACATTTAAAATCTGTGGGTTTTTATGCAAATAAAACATATTTTCTGCATATTTAATTCAAGTGCAGTGTCTTGCTTACAGAAGTGACAGTTTGCCAGAGCGCAGGACTGACAGGGCACAATCTGGGACACGCCATAGGAACAGCAGACTTGGCACTCTCGCTGACTGCCATCCCACCAGTTGGCATTCATGCACCTGGCAGCACCCAGTGGGATGAGCAAAGGGTGCTAATTGAGATGCTCGCCTCTGGCATTGACCACTGCTTGCTCCGGGTAGTGAAGGTAATGCATCAGTCTCAAGCCAGATGCACAGGGTGCTCTGGCTGGAATATTTGTCTCCATCTAGGGTATCTATTTCTGTCTGCTGTCACCATCATATCAGGAAGTAAGGGGAGCAAGGGTGAAAGGAGACAGCATGGAGTCTCCTTTTTTCTGTATTTATTTACAGTTAGCTAACAGAAGATAGCTATTATGTTGCCCAAACATTACTGTAAACCTCCCTCTGAACCATTACAAGGATATTCTTTTCCTAGGAAACCCGTGGTTATGCCTTCACATCCTGTAAATCACCCTTGTGTATGCCATGCTCATGGAATAATGAAATGCTTCACTGTTCCCACAGAAAACCTGGACAGTTGTAATGGTTGTCCATTTTAATTGTTCCTGTGTGTTCAGTCCCAGTGATCTCTCATTGAGTGTTCAAATTGTAACCAGGCATTACAGATGGCTGCTCTCCTGCCAAGAGGACAAGAACATGAACTGTCTCAGAAAGCAAACTCTTTCTCATCCCTTTGCTGTGTTTGCCGAGACCAGAACCGGACTAGGCAGAGGAGAACCTGCATTATGCCAAGGTGCCAGGTTACTGCCACCTGTATTACACATAAGTACTTACTCACCATTTCCCGTTGGCCATTTCTTTGCCAACCTGTCTCCCAAATAGCACTTCTTAGTGTACATCCTCTGCAAATTGGCTTGCACAATATATACATATAGGTCTCTTGCATTTGAAAAGCCAGCTGTTCTACAGATGTGAAAGGGAAAACTGTGTGAGCTAACATCAAGTTATTAAAGCAGCTAGACTTCTAGGTGGCTATAGTATCATTAACAGGGGGTCTGTGAGTAAAAGCATGACACATACAAAATAGATGGATAAAGATGTAATTTGGGTATGAAACAAGTTGCATTGAATAGACTGGGGTACTTCTGCAATTGCACTCCATGCTTTAGAAATGAGATGATGAATGTAACATATTGTGGAGCTTCTATGACCAAAGATGTTCCCATTTAACCTAAAAGAGGTACACCAAGCACCTCTTTACCCCGCTCCCTGGAGGGAGCCTGTACAAGAGGCTTTGTGAAAGGATGTGTACAGCATTTTTCAGGTCCAATGTTACAGTCCTTTTAAACACTGGATCTTGTTTTTGTACTGTAAAGTAGCTGCAGTGTTGTAAGCTCTCACAACTTTATTCTGGAGACTGTTATACTTTTAAAATCTCAACTGTGGTAATTTTGTACCACTTGAGAATTTTAGCCTCCGTGTACAAAAGAACCAAGATTTTTATTCATTTGGCAGCAGAGTATGTATGTGTGTATGTGACCCTGATGAGCCCTAACTGCACCAGTAAAGACTGATAAAATTTTATCTACTAAAGGGTATCAGAGGTTTGGAATGTTCATATCTGAACAGGCTGATAGTCAACCTTGTTTACTCAATCGGTCCAAGCCTTGCAGCTCTTAAACCCAGTAAGTAGGGCACAAATACTATTTTGTACAGGCTCTGCATGGCAAGAAAGCAAGAAGTGTTATGGTGATACCTTTTAAAGCTGAATTACTACAGTACCTAATCAGTCACACACAAGAAAGAACATCAGAGGTTACATCAACTGCAAAAGAAACATGAATGAATGAATGAATAAGCAAAGCCTCCTGCAGCCTTTGGAGAATTTCTGCTACTTGTGAAAACCCATGTGGATTTAATAGCTGGACATGCTGTTAAGCTTCATTATATTATGTTCAGCATGTAAAAAAAGAGGAGTATTGAATAGAATAATGAGAAATTTATGCTTTGGCACAACTTGTGTATCAAAATGATCACTCTTCAGCTGTGGAAATTGTCTTTGTTTTCATCAAACAATGCAAAATGAGTGACATTAAGACAAAAAATGCCACTCTAACTTTTTCTTAGAAAAATGAAAAACAGGATGATAATGATGATGGTTATTAGTTTCTTTTAAGTAGCTGATATTTTTCTATATGTGAATGCATCTGGGACTGGTAACTTTATCTGAAAAGCATTATAGGAAGTGCCTTATTTAACAGGTTATATCTTCCTCTCTTGGACGTATAGATTTACATGTCCAAAGGACCTGCCTGCCTGTAGTCCAGCTGCTTCTCAGATTCCTTCAAGTCATCCCTGAAGCTTGTTCAGCCTCAAGCCTTTTTGACAGAGGTCAAGACATTGCAGTATGCTGGCCACACTCAAGATCACAAGAAAGCTTTCAAGAGAACATCCCCTGACCCGTGTTCCCAGCTAAAAGAAACAAGCTCAGTTTCTCCATCAGTAGCAGACTCAACCTGGAATTTTCAGGTGCAAGGACTACTTCCAAGGCTCTGCAAGCTCAGGCTCAGCACAGTGCCTGGGTGATGCTCCCAGTGCCATTCTGCATCTGCAGCTATTGCCAGAAAGTCACCACTCCCTGCTCTACAGTCCCCCTGCAAAACCTCTCACTCTTCTCTGTTTCAGCTGAAGGAGGGGAGTAATACTGTCCCCAGACTGGAATTCTTATTGTTTTCAAGACCAGCAAAGCCCTTCCTGTCCTGTCCCCATTTAACAATGCAGAGCCAGTGACGGTGTTCTTTCTACCCGGGCTAGGCCAGTATCCCATACCTTCTTCTTTATTAGAAGACTGTACTATGGACAAAGAGGCTGGGGTGATTGCAACGAATACATAGACAAGTACTAAGATTTCCTTCATCTTTTAGACCCAGATATCTATAAAAGGCAACTGTTCTATGGAGAGCAATACTCAGTCGGAGTTGGAAAGACTAGGAAACATCACTCTTCACTCCTGTGTCCTGTATTAACTTTCGAGGGTATTCTCTCTAATGCAGCTGTGTGTCCTTGAATTCACAAACCGCAAAGTGATAAACAACATTATTAGTCCTGTACAGGCTCTGGTTATCACTCTAGGACACATCAGTTGTACTGAGATGAAGACAGTCTGCTCTGTATTACTTCCAAATTTCAAAGAATGCTATCTCTTTTTTCCTTAGTACCATTAATTTGTTCCTGGTTTCATATTCTGGGCATCTGCATTAACACAAAGCACATCAGAAATACATTCTCCCAGTATTTTCAATCCAACATTATTTCAGAACAAAACAAACCTTGTTTAACTTCTATTGAGGTAACTTCAAGTACTCTAAGGTAAGATGTCCCTCTGCATTTCATGACGAAATGCGTATTATGAAAGTACATGATGCATTTTGGCTCCAGCCAAGATATGTTAGATGAGTTTGCCTGGAAGGAAGCCAAGGAAGGAGAAAGTATAAATTGACAGTTTTGTGATAGTGGTGCTATTTCACTGGAGGATAATTTTTGGACATTAAATGAAGCCTGAAAACCTTGTTCTTGTCAACAGAAGTGATAGCTATAGAGAAGAATTGACTGCAAACAGTTCTCCTTCTTTTCATTGTCATGTAACTATTAACAGACATTAAACCAAACTGCAAGATGCTGTCATTCAAAGGTTTTCCCGATTTTCCTCAGTGTTGATTTTCTCTGTTAAGGAACTCACTGTTGAACCCTTAATTACAACCATATGATTTCTGAGGCAGACAAATTTTATTTAAAGAGAATCATTTTTACTGTCAAGAATAGAATACAAAGTAGTACAGATCATGCCCATCAGGGCTTATTAGTGTAGTGACACTCCCATTTGTATCACAGATATTCCCCAACATTAAAAAGCAAAGTTATCATCAAATATATTAATTATTAATTGAAATGCAACTAAAAAAAAAAAAAAGTTAAGCTCAGAGTTTTCTTGTAATCTTTAGGAAATGCTAATAAACTTTAAAATTCACACCACTGGCAAATTTTTAAGTCCTACAAACTCAAAGAATTAAGTGCATTTGAAAACTAAGTGACAATGATGTTGTGTATGAATCACAACCCCTTTCCCTCTCTCTCCTTTTTTCTTTTTAAAAAGATAAAAAATGGATATAAATCTAGGTTTCATAGATGATGTTTTATACTGCAGCTCTTGGAAGTAGTCTAGCAAATTTTCTCTCCATCATCTCTCAGCACTGAAGAGAACCCTTCCATGAACAATTAAAAACCAAAACCCAAATGAAAAAAACCCTTTGATTTATCTCTTCACTTTTTCCTTCTATTCTTCTCACCAGTCATGTTCTTGTTTTGGCAACAGTTATCTTGATGTAGGCAAATGACCCCTTCAGCTTTATACCAAGACATTAAATTTGTTCACACAAATTCTTGCTTTCTCAAAACTATAGTTCATTGTCTTTGTGATCTCTAAGAATTACCATTTTATGGATACATCTGCATTAGGGTAGTTCTGCAAGTCACAGTGATGAAAATGGCTGCTGGCTCAAGACATTTGTTAGAAATCTGACACGTGTGAAAGTGGATTTTTTTCATTTTCTTCTTCTTTTACTATGTGTGTTTATACACCTAGGATGAATAATTACTAAGAAAATTAAGGGAATGTTAAAAAATGTGAACTAAAATCACATTTTCATCCAGTTTTTCCATCCCAAAATAGGATTCTCAGTCCTGTATGAGTATCTGTAGGGCAAAGACATAACAGTCTCTCAGATGTAAAACAGGGTCTGACCCTCATTTTGGGACCCTCTCCAAGCACAGCTGTGAGCTACATAAGATTGAATATGTCTGCAATCAGGTGAAAGGTTACACACATAATCAACCAAAAATTGAGGTGTTTTAAATAACTATCTGTTAGCCTTAGGGTTACTCTCAAGCACTCTTATCTTCACATCACCAGATGAAGGGATCAAATGGTTGGATGACCTGTAAGATCAAATTACCCTTGTTTTGCTGAATTCTCAAAGAGTGAATTATGTGCACCATCACTACTTCACTATCTATAATCCTTTACTTATTTCAGACTATTACAATACTGGTTGCAAAATTATGATTAAATTTGCCTGAAAGTGCAGGTTCAATGCACACAATGGAATCTTTTCCTTGAACAACTTAAGTGCAGGACAAAGTTTCAGAGTTCTGTTTGAGGAATAGAATTTACTTACTTTTTAACAACAGAATTAATTACTATAATCACAGAAGACTATAGAATCATAGATATTAAGATCATCAGGTCCAACTGTTAACCTAACACTAGACCATGTCCCTAAGCTCTGTGGCTTTTAAATACCTCCAGGGATGGTGACTCAATCGCCTCCCTGGGCAGCCTGTTCCAGGGCCTGACAACCCTTTCATTGAAAAAATGTCTACTAATACCCAATCTAAACCTGCCCTGGTGCAATTTGAGGCCATTTCCTCTTGTCCTGTCTCCTGTTACTTGGGAGAAGAGATCCACACCCACCACACTACAACCCCCTTTCAGGTAGCTGGAGAGGGCAATGAGGTCTTCCCTCAGCCTCCTTTTCTCCAGACTGAACACCCCCAGTTCCCTCAGCTGCTCCTCACAGCACTTGTGCTCCAGCCCCTTCACGGGCTTTGTTGTCCTTCTCTGGACACGCTCCAGCACCTCCAACTCTTTCTTGTAGTGAGGGGCCCAAAACCGAACACAGCACTTGAGGTGGGGCCTCACCAGTGCTGAGTATGTGGCAACAATCACTTCCCTACTCCTGCTGGCCATGCTATTTCTGATTAAAAAAAAGTTATGAGTTATCAGTTATCAGTTAATCTAAACTCTTAGTAAATCATAAAGTTGTCAGAGCCTACAAATATTGGGTTACCCTCCTCTGAGTACCAAAATGGAATTAATTATTGCTGCTTTATAGAGGAAACAGTGACAGATCTTGATAATACTCCCCTCAATGGCAAGAATCCCAGTGATACCAGTCTGCTAGGAAGTTGGATGAAGCCTGAAGAACAATTGCTGACATTTTTCATGAATTACGCTGTTGTTTAGTGCAACCGAGATGATGTAAATCTTCCTTTGCATTTGCCCGTTATTTCTTTCAAAACTTTGTTATGCACTTAGCTTTGTGCTGTTGGGTCACAGGTGCCAATCTCTGGCATTACGATGCTAAAAGAAACCCCTTCACCAGTTTGTGCTAAATGGCACAGGAAAAAGATTTAAGTGTATGGAATTTTTCAAGATAGGAAAACAAAAGTTCATATTTGTCACAATTTTAATAATATATAGAGTTTTGTTTTAAATTGTACTTGGATAGACTACTGAGTATGGGTGAGCCTTTCCTGAAAGGACTTGACCTTTGAAACAGTTAACAAGAGGGCTTTTGCATAAAAGGTAATTGTGTGTCTATGCACAGACATCTTGAAGGGCCATTTGTTTGTCAAAACACTTTTCAAATGTGTTTATGCTAAGTCACTTGTGCTTAACTTCTTTCAGTTTTGCTTTCCTCATTGGTATTTTAGGAACTCTACAGTATGGAGCCATCAAATGTTAAAAGAGCAAAGTCAGGTGTACACAGCAAAGTAAGAAGATGAAAGCGATGAAACCGTATTTCTGGGGCCAGTAGAATCAAAGTTGTGGTTTTTACTAAAGTAATGCTGGACTCAGACTCTAATTAAATTTCTAGTCTGTGCATGAAAAGAAGCTAATAGCTATATAGATTTCCTAATCATGCATGAGTACATTATTATTCATATCAAGGTCTTGATGAGATTGCTTTAGCTTTTTTTTCCTTTTGTCCTCCTTTGTACTATTGACTAAAAAAAGAAGATAGGGGTAGGAGGTTTCATGCTTTTTTTTTTTTTTTTTTTTTTTTTTTTAAGGTTTGCATTAGAAAGCCACTGTTCTGACATGGCTTGGGAACTTATCACAGTTATGACTCTCATCTGCTTTCACCTTTGTGGTACTACCTGCTTCCCATTTCCCAAAAAACTCAAAACAGACTTCCAAACTGATGTAGAATTGGGAGATAACACATTCTGTGTTATTTAGCACTTTCATACATGATGACCCAGATCAGTTTCTGTGTTTTTAGCATCACGACATAAAGGATACTCTCACTCCTAGAGAAGAAAAGACATTAATTCCTCTCAGAGAAGCCTCAGTGAAAGTCTCAGAGGGTGAAAACTAGGACTCATATCATCTTTCATTTACTCAAAATATAGATAGGAGCAGAAGCAGAGAGGGACGTAACTTACAACTCTCATGGTAACATCATTTTTTATGCCTAAAGGACTATCAACATTATAAAGAATCAGTACAGTTCACGAATCAGCCTCAAAACCCAAGATAAACTTAATAGTTATCTTATGGGAGCTGATATATTCCCTGAAGAAATTTGGTACATCTTTCGAGGCAGATATTAATATTCTTTCATACATCAGCCACTTTCCTTGACACTTTATTTGCCATCTCTGTGGTATAAAAGTTTGAAGCTAATAGCACAACAAATAAAATTAATGGTACTGCAGATGCATGTAAATCTTGGGAAGAATAAATTATAACTGTCACAGTAAACTGAAATTAATGGGACAGAAGCTGAGTGCCTGAAAGCAAATAGGTATAGTTATATTAGAAGACTATCCACTCAAATATTGAAGCAAATAGCCCTCTTGCTTGAAGGCTAATTGCTTCCCTGGGATGACACTATACCATGTTTGTATAAATATATAACATCCGTACTTCTCTAACAATTGATGGGTTAGCTGAGACTGGGCCAGCTGCAGCTACGTGGTAGCAGATAGAAACCTGAAGAAAGATAAAAGATGTACCATTCAGGACTGCAGAAAGGATTAAGGCTTTTATCTACATACGGGTTGCTGAGAAAGGATCTCCTAAATCCTGTATGTCCTCAGGGACAAATAAAATATTCCTTTTTCCCATCCTCCCCTTTCTTTCGATCAAATTCTGTTTTATCTGTTACTTGAGTTTAAATTCCTTTCTGAAAGGGAGCAGCCAGACTTTGCCTGTTTGTGACCAAGCAAGCCTCGCTCTCTCTCTCTACTACAGCTGAGTGTGAGTGCACTGTTGTTATACTCCTCCTCTTCCTCTGCCAACAAGGAGGCAGCATCTTACTCATCCCAGGTGAAGTGGGTGCCCTTTGAGAAAAGGTGATGATGGTCGGAGCCCAAATGCAGCAGAGAGAATCATAGAATCACAGAATGGTTTAGGTTGGAAGGGTCCTTTAGGGGTCATCTATTCCAAGGCCCCTGCCATGAGCAGGGACATCTTCCACTAGATCAGGATGCTCAGAGCAACCTGAACTCTGCCGCTGATCTGAAGTAGAAGGGATGGCTACACAGACTTGTTTTTATTAGTAGCAGCCTTGTCCTTAACTGCGTAGGCCTTAGTATGGACTGAGAGAGTAACTCCAAAGAAAGTGGACATACAGATAAAAGCAAATTCCTTGTTGAATGATGCTCCCAGGGAGACTGACACAGGGAAGAGTCTGTCACTTAGCCTAAAAAGAAAGTCCTATAAAGTCTTAAATTCTCTCTTCCTTCTCCATTCTTGTGTGAAAAATGGCAGTGGTCTTATGAAAGGAGAGTTAAACATGGAGTATCAATGAGTAAGAGGAAAACACAACAGGAAACCCAGTAGCCTGAAGCAATATCACTCGGAACTGTGATCTACACTTACCCTGCAGAAAAACAGAAAGCCAGAGATTTTCTTCTTGCTTAAGATCTGCCTGGCATCTTGCATCTTCAAAAAACAAGGAAAACAAATACATCAAGAAAATAACAGATTTGTCCAGCAAAGTTGGATGAACTGTCAGACTCCAAACTGATCTCTAGATCCATTTTTCTCTTCTGCATTAATTTTGTTTAGTGCCTCCCTCATGGAGGCTGTGGACTCTATTGCCAGGGCCTTCAGAAGCTGACAGCTCCCCAGAATTTGTCCATAAATGAAGAATGCAGAGTAGAAGGGGTACACCAATGCCCTGTCAGCTCCCACGAGCTCATTCATACCTGGTAAGTTAGTGTCTGTAGAAGACTTTTCTGACACCAGTAAAGCAAACAACTCGCAGCTGTTTACAGATGTGAGGGCGGATGACATTAAATACCTTCCAGAAAATCTTTCAGTTCCTTTACTCAACTTCTATCACTGTCACATTCTTCTCTGATCCACAAAGGCTTAAAATACAGTAATTTGGATCTGTAACTATATAACAAGCTGTACCCTTAAACCACCTTGTTTCCCACACCTTATTTCTGAAGAGGTATATTTCATACTTTCATTATAAAAGGAATATTAGTAGAAGAATTCCATATTTAGAGATGGAATGAAGAAAGCAGGGCTAAGAAAGCATTTCCCTGCTCCCCCCACTTTTTGACCTTTCTCGTTGATTCTTTATTCTTAAAAATACTTTCCTTTCACATATTTCAGACTTTGTATATGGCAAATACATTTCACATAACACTTGCTGTGTTCTGTCTTTTTCTCCCACATCTCAGTCACTTGTTAAAAAAAAATGCTGTTATTCCTCTTACCAGCTGCAGCATCCCCTGACACTTTGCAAGCAGTGATACCTTTCTAACAAAAACTTTAAAGCAGCCTGTCTGTAAATGGCAGGGGAGCCTATCAGGAAGAAAAGCTGAGACCTTTCACATGAAATGTGCTGCCTGAACAGTTCTGGTGGTTAAGCTTAAAGGAAGGTAACCCATCTCTGGTGTTCCCCTTACTACTTGTCTGCCCTTTGTGGGCACACAGAAGTCCTCCATCATTCGTTTCGCCAGCACCTGCTTAGTGCTGCTCTATGCAATAACCACCATTGACATGGAAGCACTAATAACCACTGACGAGGAGACAGAAAAATACCATTGCCACAAGTGGGCTGGCAATTTGCAGTTAATAACCCAGAGCTGGTGGAAAAAGTGCTAACCCAGCAGATGAGGTAGGATCCAGTGGAAACATTGTCACTTCATTATGTACATTTTGCTCCTCAGTTTTTATATTAACAAAAAGAGTAACTAAAACTATTTGGATATATTCTACTTTAGACACATAAATTCTGCATTAGAATCTCAAGATTTTAGTTTGTCCTTATTCCAGAGAATTATATTTTGAAATGCTGGAACTGTGAGGAGTACAGAAAGTCATTTTCTCAACTAATACCATGAACCTATAATTCACATTTCCACTCAATTTTGGCAAAAGAGAGGAAAGATCTATCCTTGGTGGCAGTGATAAAGAAGACAATAACACAGGTGCTACATACAGTGCACTTCTCTTGATGGTCTGACAGATGCTTAGGAGGAGGACCTAGTCTCTGTGGCTCTGAACAATCACACTAACCACTGTTTATATAACAGACTAGAAAACTGATTTGTATTTTTAAATTATCTGTTAAAAAGCAACAGATCTCCTTTTACTGTGTGGCCATCAACAAAGCAATTAAAAATCAGCAACTTCGGGTGGGTTGCTTTAATAATGCATTTCCAAATGTATTTCAGACTAAGGAAAAAAAAAATATTTACAACTTAAAAGTTGAATCAATGCCATGCTGGGTGACGTTTTTTCAGGAAAAATGTAAAATAAAAAAATTAATGTCAGAACCAGAAAACATTCTGAGTCACTCTAAAAAATAGATTTTGTCTCTCTGTAGGGTTGCCTTTTTTTTTTTTTTTTTTAAAATTGTGTTTCCATTTTGAAAGAAACAAAAAAAAAGTTGTTATGAAATGTAAAATCAAAAAGTTGATATTTACCGATTTTTCTCTGTGTTACCTGGGCAAAAGCTATGTGACAATTTCTAACATTAAAATGAAAGATGTCAATTCCAAAGGACTTTAGTTTGATCTAGAAGCAATAAATAGAACCATCTCTGTGCAAACCACTGTAACAAGAGAGCAAATGCCTTATTAAGAATCTATTAAAAACTCCAGGAACTGTTATACCTAAAATGTCTATAATAGAATGGTTACACAACTTCACATTCTCACTTGGATTTCACTTCAATAACTATTTTAACAACAAGGAAATATATCCAACCCACACAATGATCTAAACAGGCTTGGGTCAGATTTTATCTTAGTATAAAAGGTAATATACAAATGAATAAAAGCCTATAATTATCATGGTTTAAAATTTAAGAGATAGGGGGTAACAATTCAAAATTTCTGTGTGTGGAAAAACAAGGCTTCTAACGAATCAGATGCCTTCTTGAATATTATCAAATCTCCTTTTTTTCCCGCTGCTCTCAATATCAAAACCTCAACAGGTTTCAGTGGGGACAGGATCTGACTGTTGCAGATGAAACAAAGAGTATCTGAATCTTTGTCTTTCAGGTTCATCTTGCAACACAGATTCAGTGATAACATACAGCTAACACCACCACTCATTTCTCATTCTACCTTGCCTACATTGATTTCAGAAAGAGAAGAAATAAAGGAAATGAAAACTTTCCCTGGTGACGTGACCAAGGGCTGAAACAAACTACAGCATCTAATAAAAAATTAAGTCACACAGTATTAGGCAGAAAAACGTGCATGTTTCCTATACTGCAGCAACTAAGACTGAAGCATCCTGCAGTGAAGTAGCAGAGGCTAGTCGAGGCTAATTTGCAATTTCTCTCTCAAAACGTAATCTAGATAAGATTGAAAATACCACAGAGGATGCTGTAAGTGAAGCAGAAGTCAGAACGCTCAACTCAAGGGGAAACTTGGAATAAATTAAGATATTGAAACAAATGTAAAATAAACAAAAGATGATTTTTTCCAGGCAATGAACAATTAATCTGTGGAGCCAGAGTAGTTTTGATTTAAATTATTTACCAATACAAGACAGTTTTGTTGTGCAGGAAACAACATGAATATTTTCTTTACCTTTCAGACATAAAGAGATTTCAAAAGCAAATTCAATAAAATCCATAAAAATCCATTAAAAAAACCCACGACTGATGAAAAGCTGCAAGCAATTTTTTTGTGATAAAGGTGGCCTTGAATTTCACTGGCTTTCAAGAAATGTAGTTACCATATTAGTGACTTTGCTGCTGTAAAGCAAGATTTAGATACATTTGCTTCTGCATAAATATTGTGACATATACTGGACCCAATAGTTTTTACCCAGGCAAATAGGCTGCTTGCAAAAAGGACAGTTAGGAATTTTTGCACAATTAAGAAACTGCTGGATGTGTATTGAGACTGAGCTGACAGTTCACACTGTTTTACTCTTTCTAAGTTAGAGTTACACTGGAAATACTGTTTTTCTATTCACTGTCATCAGACACACACATGCACACAAACATCTGTATTTAATTTTTCATTCATGCTTATCCACTAAGCAATGACAAGTAGAGTCCCATAAAATTAGAGAATGGTCATATTCATTCTGATTTATTGTTCCTAAACCATCTGTTATGGTAGAACAGCATAATATCTTCATATTCTACATAACAATAGGGCCTTTTAGGAAGATGAACTAATGTCACTCTTAGAATTTATATATATGGTCATTGTTTAACCTTTACTTTGCCTTTCTCCAAATTTCCAACACTATTATTTCAAACAGTGCTTGCACTTACATAAAAAATTGTACAGTGATGGGATGGCTCACAGTGTTTATCACTGTGCCCAACTCCATAAAAAACCATAACAGAAAGATGGTGGACTTATATCGGTTCTGAACAAGTTTATCATTTTGTTACTATTTTAAATGTCAATTTGTTCCCAAGTAATTGAAGGATAATTAGGATTTGAAGAATAATATAGATTCAGATTATTAGGAAATCCATATCCAAGTCATGTGTCTACTATTTTCTTACTGCAAAGGGGAAAAAAAAAAATAAAAATTCATGCCATTATATCCCCAGACAATCCAATAAAGACCACTTTACACCTCAGTGTGTTCTCATTTTTCATCCATTAAAACTCTGAGGCTTTAATTTAACAACTTAATTTAGCAATAACAGAGGTTATTTTTTTCTTTACAGGATTTATATTTTATTTCTGTTGTTTACATTTGGACACAGGTCCTGAGTACCTTTTTCATTCATTCATTCCTGTTTCTATTTTCTCTCCTTTATGTTTTAGTTGTGGTTATGCAAAGCATGACAACTTATGAACATACTACTCTCACAGTTTCTTTGTGTTATATTTTCTAAATCTGTATCAAAATAATTGTAACTACATGAAAATGGTTTGCATGCTGGCTCTCATTACTTGTGTTTTGGAGCATACAATAGGTGCAGGTAATTTTTGTTCTATTTCTAACATGCATTTAGATGTATAATAGCATTTTACTATAAATAATTTCCCATATAGTCAATAAAAGCCATTGTGCATATGAGTGTGTGAGCCTTCATAAGCAGATATGGCAAGCTCAATTAGAGAGACTATTTGTAATATTTCTATTGACTGCAAAAACGCCAGCAACAGTAACCTGCTCCATAAAGTAACACAGAATATTCACGTCCATTTTGTTCCTGAGAGCCATTTGGTTAAAATGTTTTAAGTTGTTACAGAAACAAGAGTTTTTCAAACATTTACTGCTCACGGCATGAGATCTCCAAGTTGCCTTTCATAGAAAAGCTATATTGTGGTAATGAGTATCAGCTGAACCTCCAGAGTAAGTTCCCAGCTGAATTTCATTGTGCACAAATTATTCTGTTATCAAATGACCGACCTGTTCCTGTTGGGTGAAGCAGTGGGGAATTCTCCATGGTGGTCCAACTTGTTCCTCCTTCCCCATAGGGAACCTGCCAGAAACTATTGCTGCAGCTCATCCGCTGCTAGGGACTTCCCTGTGCTTACATCAATTCTCAGGTGATTTCTGCATAGCTGTCTTACTAGTGAGACCTTTTGAAGACATGTAACAGAAGTGGAATCTACTTTTTTTCTAATTCTTGCTGCACTCATGAACCCTCATGAGGCTTTGGGTAAGGGGGGTACAAGCTGAGACAAAGGTCCCATTTCCAGCAGTGTCTACAGAAACAGCATCAGAAAAAAATGTCTTTCTACCAACTCCAGAAAGGCAGGTCAAGTGTCTGTAGTAATCATACTAGTCATCTCAAGATGTTTCGTTTCGCATGCAGTGTCCTAGAGTCTTCTGGGGATTCAGTATAGCTCCTGCAGAAGAACATACTAACTGCCACAGCTCTCTGTGGAGACATATAACTTCATTTTCAGGCTGTTAACACAAGACACTGTGTGGCTGCTCTGTGCCCAACAGCAAGAATTGCAGGGCAGCGATAGTGGTTTCAGGGTCTTGCGTGCACCCAACTGTTGTACAGTTGAAATACAACAGCAAGACTGTTGTTTTCCTCTCCTTGGCCATTTCCAGTCTTGTCCCCAGCTTCTCCTGACTGGACCTCCTCAGCTTCTTGCGAGTTCTTCTTTGCAATGCTACCCCACACTTGCTGGTCCCTGCCAGGGATGGTGGCATTCAGACACTCCCAGGACTAAAAAGGAAAGCTTACTCATCCTGTGGACATACAACAGGGGACAACAGAAAGTGGCTTCTTTATTGTACAGCAAAGTGACTCTAGGCAATGCTGCATCGATAGAACATACATTTTTAATTCAGCAGGCTACCTTCAGTTCCCTTGTGCCTGTGATGTTTCTGAACAAACTTCTTCCCATCTCCTTTTATATATAAGATCAGTTATTTATGAATATGATTAGTTATGAAAAGTAGTCCCTAGAAAGACTCAAGCATATAGTGGGAGGAAGAATACTTGTAGACTCTTTTAACTGAAGGTCAGTCTTTCTTAAAGCCTCAAATTGTTTGCTGAATCTAGTTTAACTTTCAACTTACCCTGTTCACCTTGTGGACAAAACTGGAGAATTTGGTCTGCAAATATAATTTGAGTGATATTGTCAATCAGACCTTACAGTCTGATGATTTACTGAAAAAATATCTTAAAATTTGCAATGGAGATATTCAGGAAAACAGCACTAGGCAATATTTCAGTAAACTCCTTCCTGTATCCACTGTCGTAGGTTAAAATGCAGGCATGGCTACACTGGAATTTATTTTTGGAGGATAAACACATGTGATTTGAATCATTAGTCTATCACACAGCCTCTACACAGTTGGCAATTGCTTTGCTTCCAATACCATGTGTGGAAAAATGATGGAGCTCTTTGTCCAGGTGCAATGCTAGTGTCTACTGAGAGATGCTGCATTCTACAGTTTGCATAACTGACAGCTTGATGTCATCACCAAATTTCTGACACAATGCCTTATCTTTTTTGTGTTCCTATTTGGTCATTTTCAGAATGTCCTTTCGCACTCTTCTCAGGGACATGAGTGTTACTGACTTTTTGCTATAGCCTGTGAGGCCTGATCATCCTCCAATGCATGACCTTTAAAAGATTTACATTTCTTATTTATGCAGCTGCTGTTGATAAGACATTGGAATTTATTTTATGTTATGTTCTTTTGAGTGCTATTGGACTGATCCCTCTATACTGCTTAGTTTTCTTCCAGTTCTTTTAACAGAGTCCAACAGATGATGAAGGTTTACAGAGTAGCTGAAGCTGTCTTGCTACACTACCATATGTTCCCTTTTCTAACTTCATTTCTCTGTTCTTAATCCAGATGGCTGTAGAATGTATTCTACATTTTAGTGCTGTTTAGATTTTTTGCTGCATCATTACGTGTTTTTCAGATGGCAAGACAAAACAATTTATCTCTTATCACAGCTTCAGTGCTGCTTCTCCTCTTTTGTACCAGGTTGCTACATTGCTTTGCTATACTTAATTTTAATATTTCTTTATTCTAGCTATCATTTTTTCTCTTCTGTAGATACACAAAGCAGAACCTTGCTTTTATGGTCTATTCTGTTTTCTTAGCTACTGTCAGCACGTTAGAAGTACTGAAATATTCTATGACATACATGACAGCTCTTACATCTCCATTATCTTTATCTGTCATCTTGTTGGTGTTTTTTGGATTATGTATATTCTCTTATGAGAGTAGTGCGTATACTGTAGCATGTTGAAAGTCTATCTTGTATTCTTGATAGGGAGTGGCACTTGTGTTGTAATCTAGGACGTGATCTTGGTCACTATATTGTGACTTCCCTGGTGATTTGGGGGGCAAGGCCTCATCTTCAACTGACAGCTCTGGAAGGCACTTTAGTCACCTGGATGTTTTCAGCAGAGGCTTTTTCATGATGCTTTCTGAAGCTCATGATCTAACCTCTCCTAAGGCACAAAGCAGATCTACCTTGATCCGATGATTTCATTCCAAAGAGCACTGCTAGTAGCTCCTTTTCAGTACATTCACAATCTCTTGCTGAGTCTTTCACAGACTTTTTATCAAATGCACCAGATTGCTGCTTTTCTGTTACTACAGCTCCCTGGATAAATCAAGCAGTATCTTCTCATTTGTTAGTAACAGATAGCATCTTCTTTTTCAGGTACTATTCTGCAGGTTTGGATTAATGCAAATCCTTAGAAAGAATAGCTAGTTCCCTCAAATGTGATTTCATAAAGAGCTCTAAAGTTGAAGAATTTTCTTCATCCACTGAAACAAAACAAACCTGTTAGGATTTTTTTTCCATGAAAAAACAAAGGAAAATGGTAGCCCCAGAATAACCAACATGACCAAGATTAGGACTAGTGTGATACTAGTATGTTCTAACAACCACATTATAGACCTAGTTTTTCAATTTCTCCTGTTAGGGCTCTTCCATTTCAAGAACATAATTAAATATCCACTTCACCAGGAAAGTGTTCATTTTACAGCCAGATAACTTCTGCAGTAAAGGGTGGGGAGTCTGGAGACCCAAATTCCAATACACTTCTTGGAGATCTGTCTATTGCTGAAGAACTTATTTTCTCTTTTATTTTTTAATAAAAAGATATTAATCTAATAGGTGCATTTCTATTAAGAAGGTGTGACTCCTATATGGTGCAATTTCTGCCATTGCTTTCTCACTATGGACCACTATTTTCAATACTTATAATGAATTTTCTTTGCATTCTTGTTAATACTTTTCTTTAGTAACCGCAGCAGGGCTGAGGTGAATGCATTTCTGCACTCCCAAACTGTATATAGGGCGGTCTGTTTAGAATTTCCAGTTCACTAACACAGTTTCTTGTATCGCTGGCCAAGGCCCATAATAACTATTCTTTCATTTAATGATGATATTCTCGTATTGGGCTGTTTCAAAATGGTATACTGTCTCGCAATTCTGCACAGCTACAGCTGTATGTCAGCTCTCATAAAGCGTAATACCACCTTTTATTGCTCAAGGATTTTTTAACTATGGTTGCTTTTTTCTACGAACAGGTCTTGTCATAACCAGCACAAAGTTAGATTTTGCTAGTCCATTTCTGCCCCTCAGCACTGCCAGCACTGCATTACAGATGCCTTCCTAATACCGCTGTGATTTAACTGTTGTTGATTTAACAACACGGTGGCAAATTTGGCTGTTGAATAGCTGACAGTCTTTTCATGCATTATGTGCACACTGAGAGTCTTAAAATCTGTTAAAGCCATACTCCAGGCAGTCTTCTTTGCATTACAAAGCTTTAGTCCTCAGTCACACTCATATTACTGCTCTTCTTCAGGGAACCCACTTCCCTGGAATATAAAATGTTTATGGATCTTAGCATCCACTGTCTACAAGCTGGGCATTATCTTTGTGCTTTTCCTGTTTCTTTCCATGCTGAATACTTTGAACCATTCATGGTGTCTACTCTTTTAATTCATCTTTCTCTAACATGCCTCCCGTGATTCTCTGGGTGGCAGCTCCATATTTCTTTCATGAACAACAATTGTGAACACTGTTATTTTGTCTCTGGTCTAGGATGACTGGCACTGTTCTACCAAAAGCATTTCTGCCAGAGCAGGCTATTTTTTCCAGCTATTTCTCCATTAAGTTTAAATCGTGTGCCAGAGATGTATCTCAAGTATCTGTTCTGTGCACTGGCAGAGATGAGATATTGGGCTAGAAGGAACTTCTGCCCCATTACAATCACAATCATATTCTTAAGGAATGTGAAATCTCTTTGACATCAAACCAAACGATTTTTCTTTTCTTTGCCAAACTGATCTTCAGAAAATTCCTGAAAAATGGATAACATTGGAATAAAGAAGGTCTTTTGAAGTGTGCTGATGGAAAGATTACGTAGCCAAAAAAGCACACAGGTTAGTAATCTCAGGTGTAGCAGAGTTTTCACCTGTTAAGTGAATAGCATTGGTACAGCCTCACCTCGAGTGCTGTGCGCAGTGCCGGCCCCACAATTTAAGAAGGCCGTGAAGGTACTCAAATGCGTCCAGAGGAGGGTAACAAAGCTGGTGTAAGGTCTGGAAGGCAGGTGCTGTGAGGAGCGGCTGAGCACTGTGGGCTTGTCCAGCCTGGAGACAAGGAGGCTGAGGGGCCACCTCACTGCTCTCTGCAGCTTCCTGAGGAGGGGCCGTGGAGAGGGAGGTGCTGAGCCCTTCTCCCTGGGATCCAGCGACAGGGCGCGTGGGAACGGTTCAAAGCTGCGTCAGGGGAGGTTCAGACTGGACATGAGGAAGCATTTCTTTGCCGAGAGGGTGGTCAAACACTGGAACAGGCTTCCCAGAGAGGTGGCCAATGCCCCAAGCCCGTCAGTGTTCAAGAGGGATTTAGACAATGCCATTACCAACTTGCTTTAACTCTTGGTCAGACCTGAAGTGGTCAGGCAGCTGGACTAAATGATCATTGTAGGTTCTTTCCAACTGAAGTTATTCTATTCTGAGGGACAGTGGTGACAGGACAAGGGGGAATGGATTTAAACTAAAACAGGGTAGGTTTAGATTAGATGTAAGGAAGAAATTCTTTACAATGAGGGTGGTAAAGCACTGCAACGGGTTGCCCAGAGAAGTGGTGGATGCCCCATCCCTGGAAACATTCAAGACCAGGTTGGACGGGGCTCTGAGCAACCTGGTCTAGGTAGTGGTGTCCCTGCTCACTGCAGGGGGGTTGGACTAGATGACCGCTAGCGGTCCCTTCCAACCCAAAACATTCTATGATTCTATGATTCTATGATTCTAGGTCCTTCCAACTGAAATATTCTATTCTGTTCTAATATGCTGTCACCTATAACAACATTATTAACATAGTCTATTAGACTGGCATCACAGTATCAGATAAAATAAACTTATTTCATAAAACATCTCTCTTCCTATCCAGCATAAAAGCTCTTACAAGATTTTCTTCATAAATAGTCCCAGACTCAACATTCTTTGAAGTTTGTGATATCAAGCACTTTTCTCATGCTTGTATTTAGAGCACATTGTTTGTAGTGGCCTGCAGCAGAGGGAATCATAGAAAGAAAACAATTGTAAATACTGTCCAGGCTTGAGCCACTACTAGTTTTGAGAAATAAAAATAATGACAGATAGCGATTTGATGTAATAATGTTCTTTCACAGAAAATGAGGAAACCTATTCTTTGCACCAAACATAGTAAACAAAAAAATAGTCCTAGGTAGCTTTGGTTTTGTTCACAGCTTCTTACCCATTTCAGCAACACTTCACTGAAAACTTACTTGGTTTGTATTTCTCCATACACTTACAATCTCAGGCCCTGCCTGCTCCTTTTCTCTTTTTTTTCTATTTAAAAAAACAAAAAAGATCACACCACAGACAGGAATGAAAATCTTCCACCTACACCTGTCTCACTGTGCCTTTGCCTTGATTTACGTCATTCCTACAGGAATTTCTTTTTTGGACTTGGTCAGCATAGGAATACTGGTCTAGATGAAGTTCCATCTGAGATAGCAGAGCTGCTGTGCCTGCCAGCAGTCTTTGAGAACAGAATAGTTTGGCTCCCCTCAGCAATTGCAAAGGAAGGATGAAATCACTCTTGATTTCCTGAACACCTCTTCTGAGGATTTGACACTTTTACGAGTTCTTTAGATAGGGAAAGTAATTCCCATTTCTCAGCTCTGGTAGATGACTTTGACTTTTCTGAATGACTCAATAGAAAGGTATAGGTAAGAAAATGAAACTATTGCCAGTGAGATGGAAAAGGAGCCAGCCATTAATAAGGCATAATCAAAGTCGATAGCGTAAAGGATCCAATACTGTCATGCTTAGTAACAACATCATCTTGAGTGTCAGATAACAGCAGATATTTCAACAGCCCCTTCCTTTAAATGCTTTAAGCCATTTTTACACATTTTATTGAAACGCCATTCAATATATATTATCATCTGCCTTCTGCAGATTGTGCACTCAGATACAGTGTGCTCCTCCCTACAAGATGCAAAGCAATTTGCTGAGGACAATGTTTATTTCCTGGACTGGCTGCCAGTGACAGCCATTGACTGTGGGATCTTCCATCTAAAAGGACAAATCTCTACTGACATATTTAACTCCAGCTGCCACAGTGTCTGTCATCCATCCTGTAGCTCAACCACATTCCGAGATGTACAAGAAGAGAAGGAAAAGATAATCCTTTGGGTCTCCTTTACACCAAGTTAATTTTGATGGTAATAAGCAGAAAACAGATAATGTGCACCTCCTTCAGAGTCATACAGAAATTCGTTAGGAAAGAAAATACAGTACGTGTGGGGGTTTTTTCCATTCTTGAAGTGGTTTTGTTAACAAAAGGCATTATTTACTTCTTTGTTGTATTATTAATTAGTGACACACTGTTATTAATTAGTGACACACTTGGGTTCCTGGAGTCAGCCTTCAATGTAGGGATGAACCATTATGCTGCCTGTAGCTTCATACTGGTGGCAAAATGAGACACTTCCTGTTGATCTGGTATTTCCATTCTTCTTCCTAAATCAGTTTTCTGTGATGCTTGTCTACAAGTAGAGTCACAGAAACAGAAGATCGCTCTGGAAGGCCTCTCTGGGGGTTTCTGGAGCAGCCCCATGCACAGAGCAGGTCAGCCAGAATGATCAGCTTGTTCTTTCATGGCACTCCCATGCAAACAGGGAAACTTGGTGGACATGAATCCCCTGGGGCTCTTTTCTCTGCATTTCCTACAGAGACAGTCCTATGCTGCAATGTATGTGACCACTTTTAGCCCAGGGTTCAGGGAGAAACTGAGCCAAGGGGATTGTCTCTCCTGTTCCTGGCCTAGGAACCGGGGACTGGAGGCTGGATGGTGTTTCTCTGCTGGGGAAGATTATACCAAAAGGAAAGATCCCAGTGACTGAAATCCAAAAGAAGACAAAAAAAGAGTAAACAAGAAAAATATATCTACCTTTCTATCCACACACAGCTTTAATATGCCTCTTTTTGACATGGCATTTCATGTATATGTTCCAGATCTGTGTTGACCAACCTATGACTGAAGGACACCTAAACTTCTGTGTCCACTGGGAACAACCAGTCTTGCCCTGATTCAACTCTAGTTGTAAGAAACTGCAGTTTCAGTTTTGCCCCAAGCTGTACGTGATGCTTCACTGATACTAAGAATCCAGCAAGCAGGGCCCTCTTAGTGTGAGCTGTGAGAAAATACCTCTGATCTCAAGAGAATTTATTGTAAACTAAAAATCACGAATACATGCTTTAGACTGTGTTGTCCTCTAGATCAGTGGAAGATGAGGAAGGATGCAGACCCTGAGATTGTGAAGGTTTTTATTCTTTTCCATTGTGGTAACTAAATTAGTTGCAATAAATTGAAGTTTAAAAAGTTTTTTGGACAAAATATTTCTTAATTCAAGTTTATTCTCATGTTTAATGATTTATATACTGTCTGTGTTTAGTGTACCTATAACAAAAGCAATTTTCCATCAGTACCTTAATAAACTTATTAGGTAAACAAGGAAAAATACCCCAGATACTTTTATTGTGAATTTGAAGTACATTTGTTCTTTGGAGATAGAGGATAAACCAATGCTGCTTTCTTTGTCTTCTTTTTGTTGTTGTTGTGTTTGGTTTAGGTTGTTTGTTGTGGTTTTTTGTTTTGTTTTGTTTTCCTTTGCCTTTCAGATATCTTTCAGCTCTGTATCTCCTTCGTTTACAATACATCTCAAGAAGCAATAATGCTCTGTCTCTGCATGGTATGATGACAACCTAAGAGCTAAACAAAGAAAACCCTGTCCCCTAAAGAATATGAGGCTGTATAATAACATTGCTGAATAATTTGATACTGTTAACAGGCTTCACATAACAAATAGTTATGAAATCCAAAAGTTCCCTGCTAGCTTTTTGCTCCTTTTCCAGCTTCAAACCAGAGATAATTCAGCCACAAAAACCATCAGATATAACTGCCTGTGTTCTGGCAGTGCTGAGTAGCAATCTTGAGGGAGCTGGTAATGGTGACCAGCAGTTGTTCAAATTGCAGCAGCAGGAGACACCAGTTGTAATGCACTGTCCACAGTCCTTTAAGGAACTGGGTATATCTGTGTCAGGGTGGTGGAAAGAAATCATTTCACTTTGTTCAGCAGCAACACTGGTAACTCTTTCCTTGAAATTCCCATTTGTGGACAAACAGTGCTATGCTGGTCTTGAAGTCTGACCTGGGTTCACTAACCTTCAACACGACTGAGTCAACTTGGAGCTGACCCCTAGCCAAATCTTAAGAAACTCATATGGGCACTGATGGCCTCAGATCAAAGTCATGAGGAAACGGAGCTGTTTCTGGCTTCATTTAAATCTAAGACTCAAGAGGATGAAACTTACATGAAATGAAATAGACCAAATATTTTAATTAACCCCTGTGGGAACTGCAGCAGAACTTCACACAGCTCTACAAGTAAAGACAAAGAATATGAATAAGGGATGTCCAAGCCACCACACTCCGAAAACAATGCCCATTCCCATCAAGGACCTTCAGGCTAGATAGTTCAAGTCTATTTAGATTGTGCATGAGAACCTGCAGATATCTGCATATACAAACCTCATTTTGACAGTGGTATTTACACATACTGTAAATAAATTTATTGTATGCATCTGATGTGATTGAGTATAGTATGGTCTGTGCCTGTGTGGTACAATTTGATGAACAAAGCCAACTCATTGGCAATTTCTTAAAAGATTTTGAATCCTGCCTGTCCTTTTTGTCTTCGACCTAGGGTGCTGCCAGGTTGATAAAAAGAACCTGCTAAACTTAAAAATGTTGGAAGCTTTGGAGTCTCTGCCACCCTGCCCCCCTCCCCCCACTAAAAGATGTGACTTTGAGAAGGTGTGGTCTTGATGTTAGTAGGTATTCTTGCATTCCAATAATTTTCACACCATAGTTCTCAGAGGAGTAACTCTCCAGCCATTTCATTTGTATCTTTTATCTTTCTGGGCCATTTAAATTGTTCTTCTACATGCTAGATTAAGAAGGAAAATAAAAAGTTTTCATAATGCATTTGTAACAATGCATCTCAGAAAATGACTGACAGTAAGTTACAATAAAATAGCAGTGCATTCTTCTTTGGTTAAAACCAAGGATCTGCTCAGAAGAAGAAACACCAGAGGAAAAAAACCACAACAAATACATGGGCTGAGGTGTCAAAAACTGCTCTGTTTGTGAAGGGAACTATACCGCAATTTCTTTACCCTGACTCCATAACTTGAAAAATTTTTAAGGCATTTATAATTTAAAAGAAATGAAGCTTTGAGTGGTTTTACAGGTTTTGCTTTGCATGCTTCTGATTAACATGGGTATTTTGCGTGGGAACAGACAAAGAAATAGAAGAAAATAGAGCTGCACTGCTTGCAGCCTTGAAAAGTTCAAACAATATTGGATAAGTATAAAATGGACACCAAAGAGATTTTATGAAGTAAAAAAGAACAAGTTATCTATATTTCTGGATCATTCTTTATTAAATTAGGAGAACCATAAGTGAAATAGGTCACAGGGGGTAGGACAGTGTGTCTGCTGTGCGCTAGTTCTGTGTTACACACAGCAGAGCTGAGGTGGCTAGGTGTTACTACAGTCTTAACACAATACAACGGCATCTGTCAGCCCAGGTGTAAAAAAAGAGTACAGGCTCACCAAAACACACTATACTTTATTTATACAGCTCATTGTTAATGCAGCTAGGCCTTCACATGCTATCATTTTACATCACCTCTGGTAGAAAGTCAAACTTTCGAACTGAGAATTTGATACCACTGGCATATTTCAAGTAAGTTTTCTTAAGAACTTAACTATCTAGTGCTTTCTAATGCATCTGAGTCTTTGCCCATTGGGAGAAGCTGAAGGATTACCTAGTTGCAGCTTTTTGCATTCTACTAGTAGTGGCACTGCCCCATAAATACTAACCTCCTATGTGAGAGCAGTAATCCACCATCTGCGTATCATGGATTTCAGTGAAGAAAACCTCTTACATTTCCCCAGTTACAACATTGCTAAGGCCTGAACTTTGACTACAGAAAGGCTAGAAATTGGCCTCGACACAACTAAGGTGAATTCATAGTCAACAGAGTTTCCCTTTGGATTTGTGGCTGAGGGAGGAATTTTAAGAAAGTTTATCCTAAGCCTAGATGGTAATTTTAGGAACTGCAGTGCTATTGGGATGTTGAAATTCAGAGACAACTGCTCAAGTCACAGCATGTAAAGACCAGCTCCTGTTCATAATGAACACATCAATGTTACTATTGACTACAGTGGAAACAGGAATTTGGTTTCAAAGAAGAAAACTCTGACAGTAGTTTGCCTTAAAATATTCTGTGGCAAGAAATGATCACTTGATGAACCAAAATGAATCTCAAAAATAAGGATTCATGTTAAAGAAATCCTTTGAATTATGTATTAAAAAATAGACAAAAGAATGAAAAACAACAAAAATAAAACCTAAAATTTAGTGAGAAAAGGAAAATTTGAGAATTAGAGATGGATGCAAGCCATATCACTCAGAACATGAGCACACTTCACTTGGTCTGCCCTAACGTCTACCTGAGAGAACAAAACACCAGTCACCTGAATAACATTAAAATAAAAGATCTAATGAAATTATGTGGCATAAATCCAACAAAATCAACTATCAGAACATTTCTAGAAAGTATGAATAGCTTGTGAAACATATAATTGTTTCTGGCTTTGTTAAACAAATCCTTTAGTAATAAGTGTCAGATTTTTTGATGAACATATTTTTTTCAAATTAAGTAGCAGAGGTGCCACAGGTTTCTTTACAATACTAGAGGTAAAAGAAGGACAACTCTGTTTACATTGAAGTGAAGGTTTGTTTGGATTTTTTCCCCTATGAAACAGTTGCCTGTTGGCCTGCAGAAACTGCAAAATTAAATTAGAAAATAAGATATTCCCCCCCCCCCCCCCAACCCCCCACCCCGTTCACTAACTGTTGTCTTCCTTCAAACACTGCTAAAACATCTAGTTTGGGAACTAATTCCAGAAACTATGTGAACTCCCTACCAATCAAGAAATGTAAGTCCATTGAATTTGGTTCCAAGAGGTCCGACACCATATTCTACAGCTGTCACACAAAATTCTGTTTTTGCACAGCAGTGTACTTCATTTTCTTTCTTGTTTCACTTGGCTTTACTCAATGTATTAACCCAGACTATACAAGGAAGGAAAGAAAAACCATGAATAAGAAAACTCCTTTATTAAGATCAAAACCATTTTCTGTTAAAAGCACACAAAACCAAGAAGAAATATCGCGTACTTGGAGTTTGCAATAACATTATAAAATCTCTGCTTACAACACAGTAGCTCAGGAATAGTTATACTTTTTGACATGAACCTATAAGATAGCCCCATCTGTCAACCAATCCTTCCAAACCTTCCTTTTAATCTTAACTGACATCTCTAACTACATCACTTCCACCTCTGAACTCATCCCATCAAAGGGAAAAAGCCTGCTTTTAAGAGAAGCAGCAGCAAAATTATCTTGTGTTCTCAGATGATTAATAATTAGTATCAAGAGGCAAATTCTATTACATTGTGTTAGATTAGATTAGATTAGATTGGCAATTCATTCTATACTATTGGATAGAGCAGAAAGCTCTGTTAGCATCAAAAGATTATTTTCTTTAACTGTAATAAGACTAGGGAGTTATTTGGTTCATATTTAGTGACATCTGAAGAACACAACCCTAGAGAAGATGATAATCAAAGACTTATACCTTCTGCAAGTCTAATAGCCATTACTGTTGCTTTTCTTGTCTTGTAGTAATTTAAGCATTTTACTAAACAGTTAATTCAGTAATATACAGTAGTTGGACTAGTGAGTGTTTTAATGAAGGAACATCCTGTTCCAATCAATAAAACAAGTCAATATTCCTTCTTTCAAAACTTCTGGATGTTTGTTGCAAATGAAAATCTACTTCTTTCGTGTATTTTAATGACCCTATAGGAAAGAGATATAAATCTTCATTTTTATTTAACATACAAAAATATTGTAAACGAGAGGTGAAAAAATAAAACATACCAAACTTTTGAAAAACTTTAAAGTGAGCAATGTCAGGTTTTCAGCAAAGATTTTGCACAATTTCTCCTCAAAAAGTTCTTGGGGGAGATGTTTTTTGTTCCAAAAAAAAAAAAAAAAAAAAAAAAGAGAGAGAGAGAAAACATCCTGTTTGTCAAAGTGGCCTGATTTGGCAGGAAATGGTCTTGAGAAATGCACTAACAAGGAATGAAACGGGATGACAATACAGTATCTGGTGTCCTAGTGTACTGCTATTTACTTAGAAGTGCAAGGTCTAACACCAAGTTGTTTTCTGTGTTTTGTATCAATGATAGTCTTTATCTGTTATTTTCCACTTATGAACTTTCTCACAGTTTTTTATTTAAGCTCAGTAGAGCATTAAATTGATTGATGACCCCAGCTCACATTGGCAGCTGAAAGCATTATATGGCCTTCCTAAAGTTAGCTAGCTGCATACTCTTTCTCAGTCTATATGTAAATAGTATGTTTTATCTACACAATTGTTACTATGGATTACATTATCCATGTATCTGCTTCCCCATAGAAGGCTGTAGAGAAACAGCAAATCTTACTTTGTTTAATATGAAAATTTATTTCTGATGTGTAAAATCTAATTAGAGGTATTTATAAGCAGGAGTACTAACAAAAGAAGAACCAGGGAACCAATCTTAACATCATTTATATCGAAATATCAATGAATTTTACTGCCTTGTTGGAAATTGGTAGTTTATTAAAGAAAAATGTTCCATAAACATTTTTTTTAGGCTGAAGTGTGTGACTGATTCTACTTTGCCAGGCTTGACATCAAAAGACTAACTTACAAATAATAGAATTAAAAACCTCTCAATATGTCCAGGTTAATTTTACATATCCATTTTTTTATATTTGCACACTACTTCTACAAAAACAGTGGTCACTAGCATCTGTGTACAACAATTAAAACTGAGTGGATCATTTGCATTCAGTTTTCACATACACCATTTGCCAACAATTGCCAATAATTTCTATTAGTAAGGGTTGTGTGAGGGGAATTAAAAGGAAAAAAAAAATCAAACTAAAAGATTCAAATGCATAGTTGTTTTCTGTATGTATGAATTTCCTATTAACAAAGGCACCTATGTTTTACATGACCGATGTCTAATACAGCGTTGTGAATCTATACAACTACCAGCCAGTAAGACATACCATCATCAAATGTTTTCAGGAGGAAATATCCATTCATTGAAAATGCAGGATAGGCTCTACTTTCTCAAATATGTTGACATCTGGTATGGCATGAGGCAGGAAGGGGGCTTCCTAAGTAATGAAGTATGTAATTTTGATATAGTCTTTTTTTTTTTTTTTTTTTTTGTGTTGATATTTTAAAATCTCTTACGTTTACAGCTGATGTGTTCTATACCTACGACATCATTATATTTTTTGAATTTGATTTGCACATCATGATTTTGGTCAAGCAACTAGGGAAAAAAATAAAAAGCCTTACACTAATTTTTTCTTTGCCATGTCTAATTTTGATTGGATATGACAGTCTTTTGGAATGGGAAGAGAGATTCTCTTCTGCAGTTTAGGTTGAATCTTTCCCCCCATAAAAGTCTACTAATAGGAAATATCATGGGATGTTTCTATCATATATAGACATTTTGTATTAAAGAAACTAAAGTTTGGAATTGTTTCCTACACAATGGCTGGTATAATACTGAAAAGAGCTTTTCATGGCTACTTTAAAATTTCACTGTCACCAGACCAAGATCAAAGCCCTCAGCAACAAAGTCACGGTATGATACCAAGCATGCCCAGGTCTTTCTTGCACAATGGAAGTTATAAATATAGGACCTATCCTTGAAACCATACTGTTAAAGACATATATCTTTCAATCAGTTCAGGTGTTATATTTCAATCCCACAGAAATCATACAGGCAAAAGCAGATCAATTGGAATTAATTTCTAATTGCGTCTGTTAGAATAAAAAAGTCTCATAAAACATTGGTAAGACCTCTGTTACAGAACACAAATAAAAACATAATCTCCCCTACCCTTTTTTTTTTAAGGTATTCATCCTATCTCCATGAAAAAGAATATGTTCTGACTCACCTCTCCTGTGACTTGCATTGAGAGCAGCACAGGGTATAAAGGTGCAATGTAATTTATCTGAAAATTTGCTCTTAAAAAAAAAAAAAAGCAGAAAAGCTGGACATTCTTGCAGTATTTTTGCCATTATTAATGATTCTTACTGTACACAACAGTAGAATTAAGTCTTCCTTTAATTGGAGGTCTTGCACCAGCTTGTTAATAAAGCAGTACCTGGTAACCCTAAAATCACCGTGTTTGCAAGACAACAGAGTAGCTACCAGCAATTAACACTGACAGTACATTTTCCAAGGAAGTACCCATCTGCCTAAAGCAAGTGTTACGGTATGCTACACTGACAACTTGGGCCAACTATGTCTCCACACATGAAGACATACTACATTATGGAGATGCTCTATGACAGTGTTTTCTTCTGGAACCGAATAGTATATTGGAGATGATGCTGACAACAAAATTAAGATCCATGAACCAGGAAACAATACGGTTAGCATCAATGACATATTTTCTTAAATTATTAGTAACTGTTACGTAATGCAATTGTTACTGCTCTATATAAGTTTACCGGATATGTATTTTGTAACTGAAATATTCTGGTCTGTAAATTCTGACCTCACTCATAGGCATTTCTTAACTTTTCTCAGGTCTAGTTGCATGAGAGCATGGAAAACAAGCTATTAGCTTGTTATTTCAGAATAAGTGAAGGCTTGCTATACCATTTCCTATTCCCTGGTTATGCAAATCACATTTACATTTCTAAAACTGACTGTCTGAATAAAGAATGGAAAAAGAACTCTCATAAATAAAGTAAAAATAAAATCAGTTCTGATATAATCAGAAGTAATTAATAAGAGGGTAATAAGGAGGACCCTGGGAACTACTGACCGGTCAGCCTCATGTCAGTGCCTGGTAAGATGCAGATTCTCCTGGATGTTATGTTGAAGCATATGGAACACAGGGAAGTGATTAGACACAGTCAACATGGTTTCACTGAGGTCAAATCATGCCTGACTAATCCAGTGGCCTTCTATGATGTAGTGACTGCATCAGTGGACAAAGAAAGAGCTAGGGATGTCATCTACTTGGACTTCTGTCAGCCTTTAATATGGTCCGCCACAACATTCTTGCTGCTAAATTGGAGAGATAGGGGTTTGATGGATGGCCGGTGAGATGGGTAAGGAATCGGCTGGATGGCCACGTCCAAAGAGCTACAGTCAATAGCTTAATGTCCAAGTGGAAACCAGTAATGAGTGGTGTCCCTCAAGGGCCCAAACTGGGACTAATACTATTAACATCTTCATCAATGACATAGTGGGATTGCGTGCACCCTCAGACAGTTTGCAGGCGAAATCAAGCTGAGTTGATACACTTGAGGGGAGGGAAGGGATGCCATTCAGAAGGATCTGGACAGGATTGAGGAGTGGGCCCATGTGAACTTCTTGAAGTTCAACAAGGCCAAGTGAAAGGTCCTGCACCTGGGTCGAGGCAATCCCCAGTACCAATTCAGACCGGGGCATGAAGGGATTGAGAACAGCCCTGCTGAGAAGGCGTACCGGTAGATGAAAAATTGGACATCAGTCAGTAACGTGCACTTGCAGCCCAGAAAGCCAATTGTGTCCTGCGCCACACAAAAAGAAGCATGGCCTGCAGCTCCATTCTTATGGAGAGACTCCACCTGGAGTACTGCAGCCGGCTCTGTTGTTAGAGTGGGTCCAGAGAAGGACCATGAAAATGATCCTCTATGATCCATGAATGATCAGAGGGCTAGAACACCTCTCCTATGAAGAAAGGCTAAGAGACTTGGGGTTGATGAGCCCAGAGGAGAGAAGGCTCTGGGGTGACTTTCTAGCAGCCTTTCTATACTTAAAGGGGGTTTGGATGAAAGAGAGATATTTTACCAAGGCCTCTAATGACAGGACAAGAGGCAACATTTTTAAACTGAAAGAGGGCAGACTGGGCAGAAGGATGACATTTTCTATGATGAGGGTGGTGAGACATTGGAACAGGTTGCCCAGAGAAGTTGTGGATGTCCCATCCCTCCAAGTCTTTAAAGTCAGGTTGGATGGGGCCCTTGAGCAAACTGATCCAGTGAAAACCCCTATCTCCATCCTGTTCATCGCAGGAGGGTTGGACCAGATAATCTTTGAAGGTCCCTTCCAACCCAACCCCACCCAACCCAACCCATTCTATGATTCTATGATTCAGCTTTCTGTGTAGGTGTCTTTCCAGAGGATGATTATGTTGTTCAGCTGCATAAATAGAAAGCTGGATTAGGACTTCGGGGTTGTGAGTGCTTTTTTCAGCAGCCTGATATGAAATTTTAGAAAACTTGTTTCCTTTCACTCCATTAAAACCAAAAAACCAAACACACATGAAACCTTTCTATCTTAACCGTTACACTCTAGAAAATCCCTTCTTACTAAAAAGAAAAAAAAAAAAAAATGTCCTGAATGCAAAAGTCAGTTCTACTAACCTCTTAGTAACAGCCAGAACTATTTCATGGCCAAACATCACTGAGTACAGATAAGCATGTTACAAACCCGAATACATGAATAAAATCAGATATGGGATCCCCAAAGTTTTCCGAATGAAATTATGTCTGAAAGGTAAATCCCACTGCCTTAAGATACACCTGACAGACTTCACTTATTAGCAAGACAGTCTAAAATGATGCTTTCCAAGGTGACAAGAAATGGCTGAGATCCTCCCTGCTCTGAGCTCCTCAGGGAAGCAGCCACCTTGGCTGTCATACAGTGTTACTGGAATTGCACAGTAGAGCTGCAAAGCAACTACTTGCGCTTGCATGCACGGATGTGAAATCCACAGGCCATAACACCCTTCTGCTCCTCTGCCCTGGCTCCTGTAAGCTGCTGCTTCTTATTGAGCTGCTCAGCATGTGAACAGAGGCACTGTGGACTCAAACAGCCCGCTGCAATAGCTAAATATGTAGACATCTCCCAGCCATGTATTCAGGTCTCACTGCCTGGAAGAACATACACTAGCTGTTAAAGCAATGGTTAACCAAAAAGCTACTCAAAAATATGACATTCACTTCTGTGTGTTGATTGATTTCCTATCTGGACAGTGTTGAAGAAAAATTTCTTTTGCTTTGCCATTTGTGGATAGCTCATAGTTTAGAACCATGCTCAAAACCCATGCTTAAGATTTAATTAAGAAAAAAATGACCCAATTCACTGTTCGCTCTCAATGCGCAATAGAGTGCAATATGTGTCGTACGTGCCAATCCTGCAGCTGTGGGAAACAGGTGTCAGATTTGGGATGCCATCCCTGATCAGCCTCTACTCAGAACAGAAAACCAAATGCAGCTTTTGCTGACCTGATGCAGAAAAGCAAACAATCAAAAAGGCAAAAAAACCCAGAAAACCCCAGACTGTTCTGGGGGACTAGGCCCTGCAGTTTCTTTTCTGATACCTCTTCACAGTGGGTCACCTTGCCAGCTCTCTGTGTCAGGCTAGAAGAGGACTTGGACTTCCTGAGTAGCTGTCTTCCGTCACCCCCACGTTGGAATTTAATTCGGTTAATGTGAAGATGTAGCAGACAAGCACAGATCTGACCCCAAATTATATATGGAATTATGCTGGAATAAATCTTCAGTAAGGCTGTGTGAACCCTAGTAACTTTTAAGCTGGGTATTCTTTGTCAGTGTTCATTTATTTGGAGCTTGAAGGAAGATAAAACCATGTACATTCATTTACCATTTGTCACTAATTTATTATCATTCATGCAACTTTAAATGAGTATAATTACAAAATCCAGTTCTGCATCCTGTCTTGACTAGGCAAGGTCAAACATGATTTGTTTACTGCTTTATGGCTGAAAACCCTGTCACAGCAAGCTGATTTTATCAAGTTAGTATTTTTTAAAAAAATCTGTAATATTTTAAAAGAAAAATAAATAAAAGCACAATTTTACTAAGTGAGGGTGTAAACCAGGGCGGTGGGAATCCATTTTAGGCTAACATGATTGATTAGTTAAAAGTATTCACATAAACTTTAGACACATGGGAAATTATATCCCTAGAAGTAGTACAGGCCATTCTTAAAGTAACACTTCAAAGTATTATTTGACTTAATTTGACTATATTAAAGGTGGATGAAATAAGTTTACCTAAAATTACTGCATATTTTTACTTCAACACTGACTCTAAAGTGACAAGTTAATATTTTGTTCTTAATTTTAGATTTTTACTGAATCCGTAAGTACAACCTTGCCAGCATTTTGGTGGAGCTAGAGAAATAATTGTCTACATGGCAAAAATATCTATATTTTAGATTTAAAGAGCAATTTAAAAATACAAAACCAACTCATTATTTCTAACCTGTATATCTTATCTAACTATCGATACCACTTTTTCCCCTGAATATGACTCTAGGCAGAATTTATTATTAAACTACAGTTGGGGCTTTAGTTTCTACAAGATATTGCTATAAGTACGTCTCAAAAACAAACAGAATAACTCAAACCAAAATACATCCTAGCACTGTCACAGTACATCCTCTGTTTGGTGAAACCAAGTGATCTTTGAGATCTTATGTCTCTGTTGAAAAGCCGCAGCAAAAGCCCACAGGTGAGTATAGGAGACATGCTATGTTCCTCTATAAAAACTTTTGGAAAACAGAAATCAATGGGTTTTCCAAGTCAGATGTTGCATCATTTTGATGGCATCAAAAAGCTTCTGTTCCATTCCACTTTACCGATGCATTCTTCAACCTAGTTTTAAACTGGGCTTAACAAATTCCAGGAATAATTAGTTTCATAAATTTTCCATTATGTAAAATTATTCCCTTTGGAGCTCCTTCTTCCTGAATATTTCTTTGGTCCTCCCCATTCTGAGAGGAAATGGCTATTTATTCCTATTGGCACTCTCTATAAAATATATCAACTTCTCCCACATCCCCTCAAATGCCTTTCTCGAGTGAAAGTGATGCAGTCTTCATGCAGAAACCCAGTATATCTGATCAGTCATAGAATCATAGAATCACAGAATGTTTTGGGTTGGAAGGGACCCCCAGAGCCCATCTAATCCAACCCCCTGCAGTGAGCAGGGACACCATTACCCAGATCAGGTTGCTCACAGCCCCGTCCAACCTGGGCTTGAACGTTCCCAGGAATGGGGCTTCCACCACCTCTCTGGGCATCCAGTTCCAGTGCTTCACCGCCCTCATCATAAAAAATTTATTCCGTTTATCTAGTTGGAATCTCTCCCCTTACAGTTTAGAACTGTTCTCCCTTGTCCTATCACAATAGGCCCTGTTAAAAAGTTTTGCCCCATCTTTCAATACTTAAAGTCCCCCTTTAAGCACTGACAGGCCGCAATCAGGTCTCCCCGCAGCCTTCTCTTCTCCAGGCTGAACAAGCCCAACTCTCTCAGCCTGTCCTCACAGCAGAGCTGCTCCAGCCCTCGGATCATTTTTGTGGCCTCCTCTGGACCTGCTCCAACAGGTCCATGTCCTTCCTGTGCTGAGGACTCCAGAGGGAATCCATTTTCCCATATAGAGAAATTTAAACCATGCATTTCATCAATCTACAGCAACTATTTCCTTTTTAAGATTAGCAACCAGAACTTCCTGTATCCTTAAATTTTGAAGCATCATAATTATTCTTTTTTCCTATTTTAATAAATATTCATGAAAATAAAAACTGAGAAAGATAACTTATAATAATTTTCCCTTTGCCAGACTCTGAGTGGAGGTAAGACGTATTTTTACCTTAGGCTAACTATTACTTGTTAATTACCCAGAACAAAACAAAGAGGAGAAAGGCGATTTTGTTTGACTGTGACATAAATTTGGCCAAATTTAATCATAGGAAGGAACAGAACCGCGGGTTTTTGGCCATATTTTTAATCAAAAAACATTTTCAATGATACTGATCTTTTGTGAAATAATTTTTTGGTTTTTGCCAGATGATTCTGTCAGATACAAAGTAAATAATGGAAAAGAAACTGTAATGTGAGGGTTATTTTCAACTATACATTTTGATTTGTGTTTAATGTCTCTCAGAGTTTTATTTTTAGAAGAAAACAATGCTCAAAATTGAATTGAAACATTTTCCTAGAGATTATCTTTTTAAGTATGATATATTTATTTTGGCTTAAACCAATTACCCATTGGACCATTCTTTGCCGGCATTGTCAGAAAACAAAAAACTTTTATCCGGACAGTTCTGTTGCTGACCTTGTTTCATTTTTATGCCACTGCAAAAAAGTATCAATGCAACATGTCCAAGATGGTCTTACAGTGGGACAGTTATTTACTCATGCTCTGCCTGTCAGCACAGCACTTAAAAGACGAACAAGAAAAGTAAAAAATAACAAGGTTCAAGGACTAGTTATGTAATAAATGTCCCCTTTGCAGATCATTATTTTGCGGACACCTCCCAAGCATAAAGAAAGATATCACGTGATCTATGGTGGCAACACGATCCAAACTACAGGTGTGGTGACTGTGTTACGGTACTTCTGAAGTAGAAAAAGAAACAGAAAAAAATCCAAATACTTGAAAAAGTCTTAAAATGGTAAATTGGACTTCTAAGTATAACTTGACAGATATGTAATTATTGGCACAAAAATCTGAGCTTCAGCTATCTGTCTCTGACCTCTAAAACATATGCATTTGTCCCTTATTTGCAAATTATCCTTCAAATGAGCATTACAAGCACAATATCTCGCTTCATAAAGGCATGATTTATGCTCCTGTTTTGAACTCCAAGAATATTAATGATTCTGGTTTATGAATTAATGACCATACAAAGACCCAAAACCATGTCCTTTCTTTATGCCCTTACATTGATTAGAAGACAGTGAAATTAGGTTGCAAACTGAAACTACAAATAAAGGCAGGGCAACTACATTTAAAGTTCTCTTTTTAAGTCAAATCTGTCCTAGCTGAGAGAATGAAGCACAGAAAAAAGTACTTTGTGATTGCACAGTTAGATAGACTACAAAATGTTTACCATCTACCAGCGTGGTTAGTTTACCATCTACCAATGTTTCAGTCTTAAAAGACTGAAAGAAACAAATGCCTAAATACAGTCAAAAAGGAGAAAGACATATTTCTCTATCATTTCAAGGTAAAGTTCAATGTTAATGTAGAAACTCTTTTAAAGAGGAGCCATTGGCAGGATTTGAAGGAAGTTCACAGTAGCCCTGACCATCTCTGCTGCTAACAATTGCAAGGCAACCTAGACGATAAGCGTGAGTGATTGGCTTTCCGGAAGAGTTAATTAACCACTAAACATTTGCCAATTTGGCCCCAATAAAGATCTTTCCTTTTTAGCACCCATATTGGGTTCAAACTCTTCACACTTGTAATATACTGGCATGACAGAACATGGCTAGTCAGATGCAGAGAAGCAAAAGATCCAAAAAGTGATCCTGAAGATTTACACAAAATTATGCATTAATGAAGGGTGAAGGACAAAGAAGAAACACCTTCTACTATTACCTGGCACAAGAAGGGAAGCAAAAGCACTACAAAGAGAATAGGCTTCCCTTTGTATTCCTTCCGGAACTGTGCAGAACTGGCTTCTGCAGTTCAACACAGGCTCTGTCATTTGCTAGAAAAGATCAGTGATCATTAAAAAGCTCTCCCCAAAATATTTTAAAATTTTGTTGAATTTTTGTAAGGTCTCTTTTAAATGCTTTTGTTTACCTTTTAGAAAAAGAAATGCCAGAAGGTGCTATTGCTGTAAAAACTCTTTTAAAAGTGTGCAACAAGGGTGGAGAAAGTGGAAGAATAGCTGGGAAATGAACAGAACAAATACTTTCATCATTTAAAGGAATTAATGCAAGTTAAATACTAGCCACTAAATTAAGTCTCAAGCATAAAAGAATTTTTTTTTTTTTTTTCTCTCTGAGGATTAGCATTTTGGAACACAACAAATTTAATTAATTTAACTTTAAATATATCTAACAACCACAGTTTATTCAGGACTATAAGGACTAAAACTCTGAAGGACACTACATCCTCATAGTGGTGTCTCCCACCACCACATAGTGCACAGCCAGAAGACCCATAAAAGCCCTACACCTGACTAGTTCTGCGTGCAGCAAGGATGGCTGCAATGGTGGAAAGCCCTTCTCTCTCAACAGTCTCAATTTTAACTGAAAATAAAGCTTATATGCATGGAATGCAATTATGTACCGACATGATTTTACTAATCAAAACTATCCAGGTATTTTTGTGTTTGTTTTTAACATTATTGCTGTATACAGTAAAGATCTGAGAATTATCTCACAAAGTGGGATAAATTATTTGAAAACATAAAATACATTCAAAATTGCAATATGCCTACTTTAAAAGACCTCAGTAATACAGTATCTTCAAAGGCAAAATTATCTAAGTACTATGTTCCCTCAGGTATTCATTCAAAATTCACTGCTCTGCTAAATACTTTTATTTGAGAAATCACAGAAGTTTCCTTCTGTTTCCAGTAATTTTTTTTTTCTTATCAAGTGTATGAAAAGTCTTGAGTTTAAATCACAATGTTAATTTGAGAGTGAAGATAAAAATCCCAACATTTTAACCTGAAATATACCACTAGAAGATTATGTAAGGCAAGCATGGTATTATACTTGAATTAGGACACTAGACAGAGTGCTAAAGAGAGAATATACGCTAACATCAGCGTGACTGCGTATGTGGGTTTTCCTTTGAGGTACCCAGCCTTATTCTTTATGCAGCAACCTCCAGAGAAAGACAGTACTTTGAAAACGAAATCCTCATCTGATTGAAAAGGAAAAAATCCTTCCTCTGATAGATAGATCTGCACTTTAACTGAGGTGATTTTCCTCTTCAATCCTTACGGCAAAGCTCAGACCAGTCTCTATAGGCAGTTATTTTTGGAATCGGCACTCACATTTGGCTGGCACTGGTTTGCTCACAGCCACAGCACCAACCTTCCACGTCTAGCTCGGAGGCAAGCTGGACAGGAGCACAAGTGGAAGGCAACGCCACCCCTCCATCCAGACCCCAGAGGGGCAGAAGCAGCCCTATGTCAGCCCTTCAGCAGACTTCAACTTAGCTCACAACTGCTTTGAAGTTAAGGGAACCGTTCATAGATCCAGATGGAAAAAGCTACTGCCTCGGAGCTTGCAGCGCCCAGCGCTGCCCTCAGTAACTCTTGGAAAAATCCCAGCTATGTCCATGGGTTCACATAATCCTGGAGCAATAGGGCCAAAATTGTTACTATTTATGTAACTGAAGGGGAAGAAATGAAAGACGGAAGGTGACAGGCCTCGGAGCATCTCTCTGCCTGACAGGCACATTGACTGCTCTCTGAGATTGCCTGCTAGCTGAGGAAAGATGAATTTAAGGCAAAAACTGGAATTCAAACAGCGGGTGAACATCCCAGAATCTGGTCAGTTCATAATAGAAGAATAAGCTTTCCTGACTACCAAAAACTGTGTTTAGAGGAAAGAAGTCTGTCCTTTTTATTTAGTGAACTAGTATCCTCAATCCACTGTCACCATAAATCTAACATTCAATTACTATTGTACTTGAACTGAGCTAGCTGAATGTTTAGTGACCCAGAAAATGTGTCATTCTCCGCAGGATGCAGTTCTGCTAACCATTTTCTATCTACCTGCTGCTACTCGCAAAACATACATTTTGCTGACTACAGCAATAATCACTGTTTTATTCTGTTTTATTTCTGCACATTGAATACCATCTTGGTAAAATGAATTCCTGTAATTAACATGCTCAGCAGAGCTGAGGAGCTCTATAATATGGTTAAATGAAGCTGGAATATTATCACATTACATAATCTACAATTTACAAAGTGTAAGCTTCTCACACTCAGGGGATGGAGTAGCCTTGACAGCTGTAAGGTCCAAAAAATGTGATGGAATTTTGAGTAATCAGGATCAGAATCTTCATCCAAATGCATCAGGTGCATTAATTAGAATTGTTTCCACTCAAAGTTTTAAAGTCTTTTTTCTTCTGGAAGATTTACTCTTCTGTTCTCTTCAGGTTTATCTATCTGTCATCTTGATCAGTTTTGCCAAAATTGACTATTTCTGGAACCTCACTGGCACATTTTTTATGCTACAGCTTAATTCCACAATTCCTCTATATCTTGCCCTCTGTCTATTACCTCTGCTTTCTAAACCCTAACAATTTCTAAAAATTTCTAAACCTTCACTGACAGGACTTTCACCTTTTGGGATGCTATGCAGCTTAAATGCTCTTCTTTAGCCCCTCCACACAGATGTACTAAAAGTATTTTTTCCCCTAGGTTATCCAGACATAAGAGGCACGATCTCACTCACCTTCTAGGGTTGTGGTTTTGTTTGGTTTTTGTTTTTGGGGTTTTTTTTTTCATTCTGCATCATGTTGCCATTGCATTGCATACATGCATGATTACAGCGTATGCTACAGGTCCAATTGCTCTTTCAGACATCTCAGGTTCCTTGAAAAATTCTGAATAAAACTACAAATGCCACAGTTCTGTTTTTATAACAGGCAGCCCTTCTTCCCAGGTGTGCTATTGTCTAATTATGGAGAGCTATGTGATTCTAAGGGGTGGCTTACAAAAAAGAGGGAAAGGAAAGTAAAAGTAAAAGGATATTCTGTAAACAATATGCACAAGTAGCTAGGCATATAAATCTGGATGTGATCAACTGTGACATTTTGAGAAGAAATAACAAAAGCCCATCATTAATAATAAACCCTCCTTTAAAGTGAAAGTGGTTTCCAAAACAAGTGGGCAAAATAAAAAAAAAAAAGAATTAATGCTATACTTCATTTTTGTGGTCGGAGAAGTATGAAAAGAACAATTAGGCAGTCCATAAGATAAACATGGTCTTAGAAATACCTGACCAAACCAGTAACTTTATTGGCTTAGGTATTTGTTATTATGTTAGTACTACCCAGGCACTTCGGTGCTGACAGGATCTAGTCATCTGACTTGCCTTAATTTATCATCCTAAAAGAAAACATTCAGTGCAAACACTGTAATTATTGAAAACATACCACCAAGTATTTGAAAACTATGCTGTGAGTTGTAAAGAAACATACAAGCATAAGGTGCTTACAGACTTTTAAAGTGTGGGTCCTCACCTTCCTTCAGTACATCCAGTTGTAAGCACACTAGGGTTCTTGCATGAAGACAAACAAGTGTGGTACAAGTCTGTGGTTTTTTGGTTTTTTACTTTTTTAAGTAGCTGTTAGCATTTTATGAATATTGTAAATACCTGTTTTTAAGTAGGAACAACATATCTCTCACTTTTCCCCCCCCTCTTTCTTCATAACATTTGTTAAATAATTACTGCTTTGCTAATACAGTGTAGGCGATCCTAATATTTTATAACAGAAATTAAAATACATTTATTTTTGGTTCCTGGATACCAAGTGAAGGCACACTGCTTTAATTGCTGTTACTGCATGTAACAAGCTTCTCCCAAATTTCAGTATCTGGTATTTCTTTAGGCAGAACAAAAGTCAAGTTAAGAACATATTACAGGGAAGAAAAAAAAAAAATCTTCAATTTGAAAATGTTCAAGTGAATAAACACAGTAATTTCCACCAACATTTTCAACAAAAATATGTCAAAATATTTCTCCTGTGAGCATCACTATAAAGCATGTAGAATTTCCAAAACAGGTCTAGGGGCTATCATGATTTCTTGTAAATTAGTGTAACTCCAGTGATATCGTAATTTACATTAGCTTAGGACATGGCCTTTAATTTTCATTCTGAATGACATGACTTTGACCTTGCTGAAAATCAAGGTATAAGGAATCCATTGTGAATGGTACATTTATATATATGTATGAATATTGCAGAAATAGCCCCAGAAGTTTGTCCCACAATGCTGGGTCTCTGATTCTGAAAAGCATTGTTGTTATTCTAATGTCTAAACTAAAACTAAAATCATACAGTTCTCAGTTCATTCCCTTTTCTCCATTCCCTCCCTCTTCTGAGTTTATGTCTGACTGAGGCACTGATCTTCTTGGCTGACAAGACATCAAGAAACTGAAAAGGTGGCTGCTTTCTGCTTAATTTATACAAATATTTTTAGAGTGAATACATTTGAACATTCTCCTTTTCTTGTAGCAGATGAAGGTGACTAACAGCTACTTTAAATCTTCCAATTAATACTACTCCAATTTTGTGCAATTGTTTCCATATAGTTCTCCCTATTAGAAGGCCAAATTTTGGAGAGGAATCATTCCAGAAAGATTCGAAATCTATACTAACATTTCAACAGGCAAAATTAATCGTGTGGGAAAACAATGAATTCTGCACAGATTTATTCTGTGTACTGACTGCAGTGAGACAGTACAAGTAATGGCTTTTGGAGAGACATCAGCATGCTTCAGAGACAGAATACTAGCCTCAGCACAGGGGCTCCACCTGAGCAAATTAAAGAATTGAAGAGTAATCTTGATAAAATCTTGATGACCCTCTGGGAAATTTTGAAGACTATTATTTTTCTTAGTCTGTTATTTATATATAAGGATAGGAGCACGCTGTTTCTCTACGTCTGGATTTACCATGACAATATTCATATTCTATTAAGGTGATATATATTTTTATTATTCCATGTTCACTCCTCACCCTTCATGCTTTTGTCTTAAAGAATGTGATGACAGTAGAATTTCCTCTTGTGATACTGGTAATAATATTTATACTGACAGAAACCACTCTGGAAGAACTATTTGCAGAAAAATACCTCTTTCTACCTTTGGGGTACCCATAGCTCCTTTTCTATATTCCAGGACAGCACACACACTGCGCTACATGGCCTCTCCACTTGAGTGGTTTCTCAAGACATGTCAAATTACATTACTTTAAAGTTCTATCGACCTATACTTGTTCTCATTCACATGGCTGGGTGATCTGTTCTTCCTTGCACACTCAAGGGCTTTTTAATGGATTTGAGACAGGGCTCTCCAAGGGAGCTGGCAGGGCTCCTCATCATCAAGCACTTGACCATGGCCTTTCAACATGCTGTAGTTCCTCGACTTTCAGGCCTGAGGTATCACCTGCACCGACATCCCCTGGCTGGCAGAAAGTCCTTCCGTGCACAAGAGTAAGATGAAGCAGAACGCAGTGGCCTGCATGTTTAAACTTAAATGCATAGTGAGTCTGAGAATGATTTTCTAGTCTAAGGATGATTTAACTCACAGTGAGGCAGTAAACAAGGATGGAATAAAGCTCTGAAACTTGTTATTCAAGACTAAGACTTAATGTCAAATCTTCTATACAATTTCTGGTGGTACTGAAAAAGTCTATCAGAAATCACAGCTCTATTAAAAATAGAGATTATGTAAAAGAATTCACTGTGCTAAAGTGGGATCATCTATATATTTATTACAAATATGTATATCAATGCATTAGGTTTGCGTGACCAGGTTTCGGCAGCAGAGGGGCAGAGGGGC